>CAIGRO010127891.1:0-10905 GCA_903798355.1 Fraxinus baroniana
TCCGGACTCTTGTATCTTCCAACCTACGTCAAATAGAAGTCACAAAATGCATACATATTTATCCATCAAAAATTTGAACGAGAATTTACATACATTAGCGTGTAGTTTTTCGTTTTCTTTATCCATATACTCTACCAAAGAGCTATCAAATCTATCCATGGCAAAAGCCTCGGGATCATTCTCTGCATTATGATAGATTTAAGCCCTCTCCACAAGGCTGAAAATAAAGCTATCATCTTGACGTATTAAAGTGTTTCTTATACCATCAAGAGTATAGCTTTTTTGTCTCATCTACCCTATTTTTTGGTGTCAATCTTAAAGGTAATAAAATTTAGTTAAGAACATAGATAAAATGACCTGCATTTCAATTAATATGTCAATGCTAATGNGCCCTCTCCACAAGGCTGAAAATAAAGCTATCATCTTGACGTATTAAAGTGTTTCTTATACCATCAAGAGTATAGCTTTTTTGTCTCATCTACCCTATTTTTTGGTGTCAATCTTAAAGGTAATAAAATTTAGTTAAGAACATAGATAAAATGACCTGCATTTCAATTAATATGTCAATGCTAATGAGATTGACGTTTCAAAAAGTAATCTATATAAAATAGTATTTCTCGTTCTTAAGGAATGATCCAACCAAGAACAAGTACAAGAGAACTTCTTGCATTCAATATAACAAAAAAAGAAACTTTTCTTTTTGATATTATTATTCTAGTTAAACAATATTTTTATGTTTTTTTTTTTTTATGTAGTTTTGTCACAAAATGACAAATAGGAAGTTTGTTAGGTTTTGGATGTAATTGGCAAGTCTGTGAACAAAATGGACTTAAATTAATATGTTGTAAAAGTCAAGGAGTAAGTTGCAAATAGTGAGTTGTATTAGGTCTAGAGTTTGAAAATGAAAATGAAGGAAAAACGGTGCCGCAATTTCGCTAGGCTTTCGCCATGACCTGGCTCGAGCGTGAGAAACAGTAACATTGCCGCCCGCATGTCGCCGTGCCTTCACTCGAGTGACAATATCATTCGAAAAATTTTAATTCACGTTTTTAAGGCTTTTTGTCTGGCCCATTCAACCGCAAAACCTAAACTATAAATACAAAACGCCTCTAAACGTAAATTCCAAGGTTGATCATTGCAAAAACATATGCTCTTGATATCCTCTTCATAAAATTAGCTTTCAACCTGCATACTGTGAATTGTTCTTGGCGGTGAAAAACATCAAATCCATAATCCAAATACCAAACTGCTACTTCCTACACATCGTCAGAGTTCTGAAGATCAAGAAAAAGTGATTGGAGTTCCACTTGTTGGAGAACGCGGAGTTTTTTGTTGATCCACAAGAGATATACGAATTCATAAAGTCAAGAGTTACTACAGAAGTGAACAATCTAGGAGGTCTTTGAAAACTGCAGCTGGGAGTTAGTGCAGAAGCATGCGATCTAGGAGAACTGTGGGAATTGCAGTCAGGATGTCAGAAAGTACTAGTGGTAGTCGTGTCTGGCGGACTTTAAGTTCATAATTCGTTTATAGTGGATTTCTAACTAGTAAAGTGCCTGGAGTTTTTACCCAGTTGGGGTTTCTCCATGATCAACTTATTTGTTATTTATTGTTTTCAATATAACTGCGGCAATTCAACTTAGGATAATTGGACTGATTGATTAACCATCTATTAGATAATTAACAGTTACTTGTTACTAGTTAATTATAAGATTTTATTCCGCAAAGTCACATATTCACTCCCTCTAGGTTCAATTGGTATCAAAGCCAGATTTGTCTCTTGACCCTTAAATTATTCTAGATGAATCAGTCCTTGTTTGTGCCTCCGTTTTTTTACGGAAGCAACTATGTTTATTGAAAAGTTCGAATGAGAACCTTCTTTAAAGCATTGGATGAGCATATTTGGATTAGCGTTCAAACTGGGTGGACCACACCTTCAACCAGTGATGTTGGTATAGTTCCACCCATGGATATTTCACATTGAACTAAAGATGACTGAGCTAAGTGAAACTGGAACAGTGAGGGTCTTCATGCCCTGTTCATGGTTGTGTCTGCTGAAGAGTTTAGGAGAGTATCAATGTGTGAAACTGCAAAAGAAGTTTAGGATATATTAGAAACCACACACGAGGGAACTAAAACTGTTAAAAACTCTAAACGACATCTGTTAACCTTTAGGTTTGAATAAATTAAAATAAAAGACGATGAATCGTTTGATGAATTCTATGCGAGACTTAATGATATAGTAAATTCAGGTTTCTAGTCTAAAATTGTTAAGAAAATCCTTCGATCCCTACTTGAAAGATTTGGACCTAAGATCACCGCGATTAAAGAAAGTAAGGACTTAGATACAGTTAAGATAGAGGAAATTTTAGGATCTCTCCAAACCTATGAACTTACCATATCTCAACCAAAGAAGGTTAAATCCATAGCATGAACACTATTAGGGAAGAAGAGAGAGTGAGTTGACTAATGATGAGACCCTTAGGGACGACGAAATAGCTTATTGCGTTAAAAAATTTCAAAAAAGTGATGAAGAATATGAAAAAGCCTCAAGACCGAAAAAATGAAGTACCTAGTAAATTCTCGAAAGATAAGCGTAAGAAGAATAACCCTAAGACCTCTAATAAGAAAACCCAGTCTGTTAAATTTCATGAGTGTTGGGGTTTTGGTCACTATGGGAATGAATGTCATAACTTGAAGAAGAATTTAAATAAAGGAAGGCGTAAGGCATTAGCAGTGACCTTAAGTGATGATGAATCAGATTCGAGTGTTCAGAGTGATACCTCTGGTGGTGAGGATGAACAAAATTTTATGGGATTTACATCTATAGCTAAGATTGAATCTGATAAGGAAAGTGAAAGGTGTAGAATGATGAACAGAGTGAAAAGTCTAAGGAAGATTCTGAGGACGAGACCAATATTCATGAATCTTATCGTAAGTTATTTAAGGAGTCTTAAAATCAAGAAGGTTAATAAAGTTGTATTGAAAAAGGGTAATAAACTTGAAATAGTCAACCCCGAAAAACTCTGGCGAAATAAAAAAATCTTGGAAGGAGAAATAAATGAAAGAGAGAAGAAGAAAGGAGAAGTATAGATGGTTTCCTGGATAAATTGGAAAGTAAAGAGATATCGGTGATTGGGTGGAAAATGGAGAAAGATGGAGAACAAAAAGAAAAAAAAAATGTACCAAAATGAAAGAATAAAGCTAAGTGTACAATATTGGTTGACAATCATGTGTTGTCAAAATCCTAGCATGTGATATAGAAAACAATTTTTTAAAATAAATAGATATGATGTTGTCAGATAGAATGCGGTCAATCAATGTTGCACGTGTAGCATGATTCAAAAAGAAAATGGTTGTGAGAGAAGAGATGGGTTTCCATCATTGCTTTAATACAAAATTGATCTCCTAATCATTGACTGTTTAGTTTATGCTAAGCACCAGATAATGTGGCATATACAAAAGATGGTAATGGTTGATTACAAAAATAATTACACCACCTTTTGTAGCGCGCGTGCGTGTGTATATATAGATATTCGATCATTTGAGAGAAATTGTTTTCCGATGTGGATTTTGCTTCTCGGTGCAACTAATATAAATATTTTTCGTTAAATTTGATTTCAATTAATAGATTTCCTACATGTATGTAATTTGGAAAAATGTTACCAATTTTGGAAAATATTATTTTGGATTAACAGTTGGCGAGTAATTCATTGTGGCCTCATCTTCTCGTTGAACATATGTTGTGACTCGTCTAGCCTCAATTCATTATGACCTAGTTTATTCATTATTTATTGGTGACCGACAGATTTGTTTGTGATTACTGTATATTACATGTTCACTTTGCGACCTCATTTTATCAATCAATTATTTGTTTCTTAACATATACATTTTGTATTATTTCCTCTGTAGAATATAATCAGAATGTGACTTTTGAAAGTGAAAGTTTACATAGCACATATATGGTGGATTTGTGACTTGTGTGACTGTAATGTGTTACCCAATAGTTGTGTGAAATGCGATATAGAAGTTGTACATGGCATGCTTATCAAACTTGTTCAAGGATTATGATCATTTCTATGTCAATTGTGTGACTTAATTTATGTCAAATAAAGAATGTTTACAACAACATTGTGACTCATAGTGTAGTAGTTATTTGAATAATTTGTGAAAATTGTTCATATCCTAACCTCTTAAGTTTATAATTAGGCTATGTATCCTGGCCCCTGTGTATGTATTTATTTATGTGTCAGTTTATTCATTATTTATTGGTGACCAACAAATTTGTTTGTGAATACTGTAAAGAACAATCAATTATTTGTGTCTTAACATGTACATTTTTTTATTATCATTTCCTCTGTAGATTATAATCAGAATGTCACCTTTGAATGGTGGATTTGTTAGGTGGTGTTTGATTGATTTTATTTTTCTTGAGAAATATCAGTTTTTTAACTCAGTTTTTTTTTAACTTTTGGAGTTTGATTGATATTTTTTGTTATGGAAAATATTTTTCGAAAGTTAGTCACAAGATTCTTCAAAAATAAGAAAAATATTTTATATAGGAATGAGTATTTTTTTAATTTTTAGACAATTCACTATATGTCTCTCTCATTTATCCTCATCTCTTTCATCTTCTCACTAATAAAAAATGGACAAGAAAAATATATTTTAAGTTGAAAATTAAATAAATCAAACACATTTAATTAATATTTTTGCATAGACAGTTCACTATATATCTCTCTCATTTATCCTCACCTCTTTCATCTTCCCACCAATAAAAAATGGACAAGAAAAATATTTTTTAAGTTGAAAAATAAATAAATCAAACACATTTAATTAATATTTTTATGCAAATAAGTTATAGGCAATTTAATTTTTTAAAACTTATTTTCTTTCCATACAAGTTTCATTCGTACAATCAAACACTAATCCACAATGAAAGGTACAACTACTGAACCTTGTGTCTCACTTCTTACCAAATTTACCCAAAAAAAAAATGTAAAAATAATTAATTATCATTTAAAGAATTGTCAAATATTTTGTAATAAATTTTTCACAGAGGTTAAGATTTTTAAAGGGACTGTGTCAAATCCATACTCTAATAAGATGCCCTTTGCAGCCATCTGCAAAATACAAAGTGTAACAGTAGGAATTTTCTTTCTTACCTAAGGCCACAATACCTGACCATTAATTATTATCCCTTCCAACAACTCATTCATATCTGCTGGGATTAAACCTAGAAAAGCAAACAAATATGTACCTATTTCGAAAGAGTGAAAGGGAGCTGAAGCCTATCTAGTCCTGAAAGATTAAGGAGGATGGTGACTTAATGATAGGGAAGTCAATTGAAACCTCGATGAAAGACGACATTAACTATAATGATCCTAAGATAACCAAATTCCTTGTATATAGTTCATAGATTGTTCATGACGAACAACATTATTGAAAGAAATATTACTTCTTACTGGTAAATAATCTTCAAACCTTACACAAATATGTTCCTAACCCCCCCCCCACCCCACCCCACCCCAAAATCGCACACCCTCATCCCCATATGGGTTAAGCCAAGCCGAGCCATAAAGTGAGATGCCCAGAAGCCGAAAAGTGAGAACGAGGATAATAAAAAATGGTTTATATCGTAAATATCTCGTTGAAGTTTGAAAACACTAAAGTTTATACCCCAAAAATACCATAAATAAAGCCCCAAATCCAAGAGTGAAAATGTGCCTGTCTCTCTCTGTCCCTGTCTCTCTCTACCTCTGAAACAGAGGAACCTGTGTCACCAGAGAAGTTTTTAATGTCTACCCACCGCCCCTAAACACGCTCTCTCACTGAGTCTTCGAGATACTGAACCTTTGTTTGTTAAACTTTCTTTGCTCAGTGTGGTTCAGCCCATTTGATGCACAAGTAAACAACAGAGAAGAAAGAAACCCCATTTTGCTTGCTTGCTTCTTTTTTCTATAAAATATAATTCACTCTCTCAGTTCTAATCGTTCTTTTAGTTGTAGCCCTCCTCTCCGTTTTCTGTCAAATCGTTGCATAAAATGAGTAAAGAGGAGTTCTTGAAGATTCAGGTAAATATTCATTTTCTCCATTTGTATACGTTTCTTGTGTAGCTTTACTTGTTTTACTTGTTTTGAACTCCAATCTTTGACTGCCATTTTCTTTATCTTTCAGCCCAGTATTATTATTTTATGAATGATGAAGTTGTGAACTTTATCTGTCTTTGCTTGTACATGCAGACCTGTGTTCTTAAAGTCAATATACACTGTGATGGCTGTAAGCAAAAAGTGAAGAAAACCTTGCAGAAGATTGATGGTATAGTACTTATTTTTTTATATTTTACTTTTATAGACTGCAGTTAGTCATGTTGAAGAACTATGTTTTTCAGGCATTTGGCTTTGTTCCAATATCTGACTGAATTTTCTAAGAAAGTTTTCCTTTTGTGGTGTATTTTTAGGGGTTTATACCACAAAGATAGATTCAGAGCAGGGGAAGGTCACAGTATCTGGAAATGTTGACCCAGCCACACTTATCAAGAAGCTTACTAAGAGTGGGAAACATGCAGAGATATGGGGTGCACCCAAGCCCAACAACAATAATCAGAATCAGTTCAAGAATATGCAAATTGACAATGGGAAAGGAGGGAATAACAAGGGGCAGGGTCAAAAGGGTGGTGGTAACCAGCCTAAGGGTGGTGGTAACCAGCCAAAGGGTGGTCAAAATCCACAGCTTCAGCAGCTTCCACAAATGAAAGGATTGCCCCCTAATTTTATGAAGGATATGCAATTGCCACCTAATTTTATGAAGGATATGAAAATGCCCCTCAATATCAAGGACCAGAATCCTAAATCTGTCAAGTTTAACTTGCCTGAGGATGAAGGCTTGACTGATGATGAGTTTGATGATGAATTTGACGATGATGATGAGTTTGATGATGATGAGTTCGATGATGAAATTAATGAGCCTATGAAGAAGCCTGTCGTGGGTAATGGTCATGGAGGTGCCCATTTGCCTAACATGATGAATATGATGATGAAGGGTGGTGCTCCCAATGCTGGTAATAATGGAGGAAATGGTGGGAATGGGAAAAAGGGCGGCGTAGGTGGTGGAGGAAATATACCGGTTCTCATGAACATGGGTGGGGGTAACCAGAATCAAGGCGGCGGAAAGGGAGGAAAGAATGGTGGTGGTAACCAAAATCAAGGTGGTGGGAAGGGTGGAAAGAATGGTGGTGGGCAACCTAATGGAGGTGGAAATGGTGGTCAAAACAAGAATGGTAATAATGGTGCTGGTGCTCCTAACGGTAACAATATTAATGCTAATGGGGCCCGAAAAGGTGGAATGAATGATGGTGTTCATGGCATGCCTAACATGATGGCTATGAATGCCGCTGGCAGTGTGGGCCAGATGGGTAATCTCCCAATGGGCCAAATGGGTAATTTACCAGCCGTCCCAGGCCTACCGGCTCCGATGAATGGTGGTGGTGGAGCTGGTGCTGCCGGATACTTCCAAGGTGCTAGCCCCGAGATGATGGCCAGCAACCCTCATTACCAGCAACAATTGGCAGCAATGATGATGAACCAGCAACGTGCCAATGGGAACGAGAGGTTTCAACCAATGATGTATGCCCGTCCTCCACCTGCAGTCAATTACATGCCTCCATATCAACCTTATCCGTACCCCCCTCCCCCAGGCGACCGTGCTGATCAATACTCAATGTTCGATGATGAGAACACATCAAGCTGCAATGTGATGTGAGTCCGGACCTGAATTTCCCGATTCTCCAGCAACAATAGTGCTTGGTAGTTCATGACTTACTAGTCCTGAAGCCATAATATACATGGATATGGTTTTACTTTGATTCTTGTGTCCTTTTGAATCCTAAGTTCAGTTTTTCATCATAGGGAGTAAGTGTTATCATAGATAATATAATTAATATTTAAAGCTTTAGACAATGAGATGCAAGTTGGAGATGGATGAATGGTTCTGGTTTTGCTCATGAGATGTTTATATGTGTTTATATTTTGGAAAATGAAATAAATTTCAAGAGAATGGCATTTAATGAAAAACCAATGCCCATCTATTACCCAATCTTGTTTATTAATATTTTATTTGATAACACCATTATCATGGACAATACATTATCTTTTATTCAGATCTGACTGTTAGTCTCAGTGAACTGGGCGGAAAAATTTTATCCTGCTTCCAGGACATCAATTTCATAACTTTTATTAATGACAATAAAGAAAAAATTAACATGCTTGTGACTTTTACATTATAACATTGTCCTCCACTGCGGGGTACAAATTTTCATTTAACCTAGCCTAGAACTGATGGGCTATGGACCGACCCACCTATTAATTTATTAAATATTAATTTAAAAACAAGAATGTGAATATTATTGATCTGCGTGTTTTGCCATATCAATGCATTTGGTAAGTATACTTGTTGGTAATAATAAGGGTAATTAGCACCTAACGTCCCTGTTTTTTTTGTTGTTATAGTAAAAAGGAAAATTCCATTTGTACAATGATTAAGGGATTGTAAAAGTTACAATCTCTCACATTAGTGTGGGGCCCGCTAATTGGGCCCACTAATTAATTAATTAGCAGGCCCCACACTAATGTGAGATATTGTAACTTTTACAATCCTCTAATCATTGTACACCTAGCCTTGTTGTAGTAAAAAACGTTTTTACCTTTCATTTTTTGTTATTTTCACCCCTATTTTCACATTTTATTGTGCAAGAGGTCATTTTCATTTATTTTCTCAATTAAAAATTACGAAATGATGAATATACCCCTCTTTAAACAAAACAAAAAGAAAAAAATAATTGCAACCACAGTCCCAAATTTTTTTAAACAGCTCAAACAAATCACAAATAAATTATTAAAAGGGTAATTAGTACATAATGTCCATATTTTTCACCGTTACTGCGAAAAACGTCACCGACATTTTCACCCTTAATTACATATTTAATTGCTTAAACCATTATTTCTATCCAATTTCATCCAATTTTTCAATATAAAGCTGTGAAATACAGAATATAACTTCTTATTTAAATAAAAAGCTAAAGAATTAAATAGCAATCATAGTCTCAATTTTTTTAAAAAAAAGTGCAAACAAGTCCCCAATAAATTATTAAAAAAAGTCCAAACGAGTCTCAATTAAATTTATTTAAATATTAAAAATGCAAAATGCAAACGAGACTCAAATAAATTATTAGAGAATTAGAAATTAAAAAATTTAATTTTTTTATTTAAATATGAGATTATATTTGTTATTTTACGACTTTTTATTGAGAAATTGGATGAAATGGATAGAAATTGTGGTTTGTGCAATCAAATATTTAATTAAGGGTGAAAATGTCAAAAGAAAATTGAAAAATATGAACGATTTTCGCAATAACAACAAAAGATATAGACATTATGTACTAAATACTCTTTTAATAAATTATTTGTGACTTATTTGGTTGTAATTAGTTTTTTTTATTTTCTTTTTGTATTATTTAAATATAGGGGTATATTCGTCACTTCATAATTTTTATTGAGAAAATAGGTGAAAAAGACTTTGCGCGCAATGAGATGTGGAAATAAGAATGAAAATGTCAAAAAAATAAAAGGTGGAAATGTTTTTCTCAGTAACAATGAAAGGTGGGGACGTTATGTTCTAATTACCCGTAATACTAATAATAATAATATAAAGATGGGTTAAGCTATTTGATCAGGGTCTACGTGCCCCTTTCATCTAGTAGGGTTCAAGATGGATAGACGACTTAGGAATAGGCTAGGCAAGGGGTTACGCCAAGTTCGACCAAGAAAATATTGAAGTGGAGAATTCACTAACTCAATTTATTAGCTTAAAATTTTGCTGGATTGCATTCACTATTAGAAGTTGACTTAGAGCATGTTTAGGAGATTTCAAAATTCAATTAAAATTGAAAATGTAGTCGTTATTGAGTCTCACTCGTCTAATAAAAGTCAACATAACGGCTAGTTTTTCAATTTTAATCCGATTTTAATCTCTACCAAACATTCTTAAGAAATGTTATAAAACCTGACCCAAAACGACCAAGTTGAACTTAAGAATAGGGTGAAATTTTTTATCCTGCTTCCAGAACATCAATTTCGTAACTTTTATTAATGATGTAATAAAGGAAAAAAAAATTAACATGGCTTGTGACTTTACATTATAACATGAATGATGTTACGTATACCAAATAGATTACATAACATTTTATATAATCAACACGTGGCGACCCCCTATTAGGGGATCTTGGGCCTATAGACTATAGAGGGACGCCACGTATTTATTAAATAAAAAATTATGTAATCTATCGTGTACAAATAAATTTTTCCTTATAAAATTATCCTCTACTGGCACTGGCAGGGTACAAATTTAACCTAGAATTGATGGGCTATGGACTGACTCACCTATTAATTAATTAAATATTAATTTAAAAACAAGAATGTGAATATTATTGATCTTCGTGTTTTGCCATATCAATGCATGTGGTAAGTACTTGTTGGGTAATTAGCACGTTCATGTCTTTTATTGTTTTTATAAAAAAATGTATTTACTTTTCATTTTTTAATATTTTTATCCTTATTTTCACTTTTTATTGCGCAAAATATCATTTTTACCCATTTTCTCAATTAAAAAATGACGAATATATCCTCTTCAAATAAAACAAAAAGAAAAAAACTAATTGCAACCACAGTCCCAAATTCTTTTAAACAGCTACATAATGTCCATATCTTTCACCGTTATTGCGAGAAACGTCCTTGACATTTTCATTCTTAATTACATATTTTATTGCTCAAACTATTATTTCTATCCATTTTCATTCAATTTCTCAATACAGAGATGTGAAATAACGAATATATCATTCTATTTAAATTT
>CAIGRO010127897.1:0-12727 GCA_903798355.1 Fraxinus baroniana
CACCCATTTTCTAGGCTATCAAATAGACCCGTTTATTCGAAATTGATTAAAGTATCTAATTCCACATGTCTATGTAAGATAATAATACTTATTCGAACAGTGAGGGTGGCGCCATAATTGTAGTGGCAATTGAAGCCCATCATGTTGTAATGGCATTCACATTGCATCAATTTTAGAGCAAATTGGTAACAAAAAAAAATGAAAATTTAGATTCTTATTGGTTGACATTTTGATTGAAAAGGTGAAGATTCGAGGAGAAATTATAGACGATTTTTGAAGAATTAGGAGGGTTAAAGTTTTGGTAATAGGGGTGAGGAACACAGTCGTAAAAAGTGAGAAAAAATGTTAGATCTATAGTGATTTTGTCAAAAAATGAAAAAATAAAAAAAAATAAGTAAACGAATTCCAAAAAGCTGGGGGGTCAAGTGACCCCCCTTCCCTCCGCCAGTGTTTGGAGGTCCAGAAGGCAAGAGATCAAAAAAGCTAGCATAACACTTGACAGCTAATAAGTTGCTTTTAAGCTTAGTAAACATGCATACTCAACCGCGTTCATCTCCACATATTTGACTGCTGAATCAATCTTATGGGAGTCAATTTGTAGAAAATTGCTTGTATTTGATCTATGAGCTGAACACACGTTTAGGGAATTGCACTTTGATGTCTGTAACCATCGTTAATATCAGAATGTACAAATGGATGAATACATGGTATTGATTGAATCTGTTTGAAGAATGTACAAACCCCTGATCTGAAAGAGAAACAGTAAAGAAAATGGAACTAAATCCATTCTTGAAACCAAACTATCCTGCGGGACTCATTCAATATTTGGCTTCGTCCACTCAAATGGCCTTGTACCGTTGTCGAAAAGCACCATGTTCTCGTCACTAAACATAGGTTGTCGTCTTTTCTTAGGTGCAGCGCCCTGAGAACCAGAAATAGTAGGACAAACTGGACTTCCCTTCGACATCAAACTGCTATCTTTTGAGCAGTCTCCTAGTCGAGCAGGCATATTGGAATAATTTTCTCTCTCCATAAATGTGGAAACCTCAGGTACAGGAGGATCAACTGCCATCATGCCATGACAGTCATTAGCAACTTTGATTGCCAGTTGCGAGAGCTCTTCCCCAGCAGCTTCTAACCCGTCAGAGGCCTCAGTATGATCTTCAAGAGCTTTACAAGCTTTCTCAAGGATCGACTGAAGATACATGGCTTGTGCTTCAATTCGGAGCTGGAGACGATTCTGAACCTGGTTTGTACCGAATTTGAAACAAGAAACTCTTTGTTATCACTGTTTGGTAATGATCTTTGAAAATAAGTGGAACAAATAGAGAATTACATAATTGCAAGTAATGACACATTTGTTATGATTAATGACGCCACATATTAATTGTGAGCAAATCTCGAAATTGAAGGTAACCCAGCACATGACAAGGTCTAAGATTATTTCTACTTTTCTAAGGTTCAAGGAAGCATGCGATACGTGCATTGGAATAGAGGGCATCTGGAGTCACGAGGGATGTTTAAGTTTGTTTCGTATTCTGACCAGTTAACATAACCTGTTTCTTAATCATAAAAAGAATTGGGCCCTGAGCATGTTAATCGAGCCAGAAAAATCCTCAAGGGCACATATAAAAGCTTAGAGGCGCCAAGAACAAGCCTAGTGATGCAATTGTTAAGATTTGTGGTTCCATCTTAAAAAGGTCAACCTTATTAAAAGAAGTAACCCAATTCTTTATAAATTGGTCTATGTTTTTCATTTTTATTCGATGTGGAATTTTTATCCCTTAACATGCCCCGTAAGATGGTGGCTTGTTTGAGCAAACCAATCTTGAAATGCGTGTGCTCATTTTTTGAGTCATAATCGGATCGAATTGTTCGTTAGAACTTAACGGGCTCTGATACCATGTTAAAATTTGGAGTTCCATCTTAAAAGGTCAACCTTATTAAAAGGAGTAGCTCAATCCTTTATAAATTGGTATATGTTTTTCATCTTTGTTTAATGTGGGATTTTTATCCCTTAACAGCAATGAATCAGGTCAAGTCAGTTGTATTGGATTCGATGAATGCTGATGCCATAGGCTTTGAGCAATTTAAGAATGAGGATTCCAATTGCCCTAAATTTCAACCTAGTTTTCATCAGCTTGGGAACTGTAATTGCCATGAGTTGGTTCATTTTCATCTGATTAAGAATAGGTTTTATTGGCTTTCCCTTAAATAGGATGCTGCTAAACTTGTTTCCTAGAGTCGTATTTGTCAGTTAAAACAAACAAATAAAACATTGGGTTTTACATCATTTACCTACTCCACATGAACCATAGGGAAGATTTTAGATTAAATTTTGAGATAGATTTTCTAAGAGAGACGATCCTAACCTCGAGCTGCTCGTGCAGTCTTCTTTGAACTTCCATCTGAACTCGCAAAGCCTCAGTAACCTGGTACCCACTGGTAACAATAAGAAAGCTAAATCAATTAATACAAGCCAAAACATGTGTGTTGGTTAAGAAATCGCGTACAAAGAGATATACTCATTTATATCTTGGGCAGTCATTCTTGATGAAGGTGACATAGATGACCCCGTATCCTGATTTTCAGCTACGCCGGATGCTGCATATAAATTAAAATCAAAATGAATGAATGAGAACGGAAAATGGTAACTATGCTTCACCAAGACAGCAAATAAAAGCCCATTTACCATAGATTCAATGACCCTACTTTCTGGATAAGCATCATTCATATATTTACTAATTAAACAAGGAAAAATGCTGAACCACAAAAACCTTATGCATATGCAAGGAATGTGAAAAATGTGTAGTGCACAAAGAGCTTTATTGAATAGTGAATACCTTCTTTCGAGTTGTCAGTTACCTCCTTGTTTGCTTGTTTGCCCAAACGGTACTTCTGAAATATTAAATACCGAGTACTTACACTTAGTAAGCCATATTTTTGAGAATCAAATAGAAAAGAAGTGCTCATTTTTTTATATCTTCATAAGGAATTTGATTGGATTATTAGGGTGGGACAGTTGATAGGTAGCATACTTGAAGATGAGACTTCAGGTGATACAAAGTCAGTCCTTTTACTCCCATTGTTCTCATAATTGTCTTCGGCGTTGCTTCTGCAATGCAAATCGATAAAGAACATTAAATTAGCTCATTAATCCAAAAAATAAGTGAAAAATAGCTATTGGAACCTCCAAAGATTGTTCATGGACAAATACTCAGAGTAAGGAAAAGGTAAACCCAAGATCATTCAATATATGATCTTTTTCCTTGACAGAACTCGTCCAGACTAGACTGGAGGGAAGACCAGGGAAGCATTGGCTAATGAAAGTTGGACAGTGCTCCATGTATTTCAACATTACTTGGATAAATAATATATTGCGTGCTATTTCTGAAAATTGGGCAAGAATTAGGACTTTGATGAAAATGAATCCGGCGTAGACGTGAGGCACATGCTGACAAAATTTACATAAATAATTTATTCCCCTCAAAGAGCGAAAGTTTTAGACGGGGTAGTTCAACACCTATAAGTTGTTATAAGCACAAAAAGAACTTACCAGCTTAGTTTTTGAGTATATAAGCTTTTACTATGTATAAGCAATGACCAACACTATCTTAGTCATCAAAAATATGTTGCATACATCCCATCCCAAAAGAATTTGTTCGATTTTTTCAGAGGTCCTTCAGTACCAAACGTGCAAAAGTCTCAAGTACACAGGGTAAAGATTATGCTATTGTAAACTTATGCAACTGAAGTGGCAATAAAGACAGTATATAGTGCCAGAGTGTTACCCGGGTCAAGCGATCATCATAATCAATCCCTTGGGCAATATGAGCAGATCAATAAAATTTGATTGATTAAGTCAATATTGACCACAAGTCAACATACAGACTAGGTTGAAAACCAGCCAAGAAAGAAAGTCATGAGACTTTGGGTAATTAACATAGCAAAGTTCAATGGGCGACTACTTAGTCTGGCAGTAAGGAACAGGGTTTGGCAGGCATAGCAAGATCCATAAGATCTAGGGATGTAAAACTTTGCGTCAATCATGCCAATCAGTCTTGTAACCTTCGCCTACTCTGCATAGTGCATATGATAGCTCACTTGCAATGTTTAAACTTCGTGAACTACAGAGAAAATCAAATGCCAAATTTATTATGCTTCCACAAGATTTGACTCTCATGGAATAATCAGTAATTAGGTACCGGTTTAGAAGTCATCCAATGAGGCAAGTTTATGTAGTTGAGGAGAGGGTCTCCTTTCAGTTTTTGACTTCAACAATAATAAAATGCATTTTCTTGGTAAAATGGAGCCCAAATGGAGGCTAAATTATTGTGTTCTTGGTCAAAACAGGTGGATTTTGCAACTAGTGACGAATAATCAGGTCGAAATTACTTCCTACAGACGAGGCCTTTTTTCCCAAATAGGTTGGTTAAAAGAAATATTAAACATCAACCAGCAATGTATAAACAAATATTTGAAGAAACAAGAAGTTGTTGATAAAGAGTAGTTCAGGATGCATTATAACTTAAGCTCGAAGATTGAAAAAATTATGAATTTGATTAAAAATCTACAAAAAGATTTAAAAATACCTGTAACTTAATTGCACCAAAAAGTCAATTCCAATTAATTAGCCTAACACAATAAACAACTTTATAGCACAAGGTACAACATTAAAACCCATTTGCATAAGCAAACAAACATGTTCTGTTAACTTCATCACCCCATCAAAACCCACAAATTCTTTCAAATTGATCTCTCTTTTTGAAACTGAATTCCAGAAAGAAATTCAAGAATATGTGTTTTATTAAAAAAAGATTCAATTTAACAAGTTATATATATATATATATATTTCATACTGAGCCAGTATTTGCAGACCCAAGAAATTAAATACTACTTTAGAATATCACTTCAAATTGAAGCTCCATGACCCAAAAAAGTCAACCAACGCATTCAACTTGATAGAGATGAATTGGAAGCATGTGCATATACTCGTAGAATACAACACATCCTTAAAACCGGCAAGTAGGAAGACGGTGTCCAAAGTATTTATAAACTCAAAAGACATTTCCGAGAGATGTGGGACAACATATATATATATACACACACACACACACACACACACACACACACAGAGAGAGAATGGGAATGGGAATGGGAACGGGAACGAACTATCAGGGCCACCAAGCTGAGTGACAGCATCTACAAATCTTTCATGGAGCTCGGCAGTCCAGCGGAGTCTGGGCTTGGAATCGGTGGTGAGAACAAGGCCTGCCTCCCCAGACAAGTTGTTGCCATCTAAGGGCCCCTGGTATTCTCCTCCACTCCCATCTAATGGAAGAGAGTGCATTGACATTGAAGAAAACATTTTTCAACAAAATGATCACCACAAAGAATGAATTTTCTTTGCAGGGTGTGGATGAACAGGGCCTGAAGGCCCCGAAAAGTGGGGGTAGAGGATCAGTTTACGTGGTTAGGAATGGTGTTTTGGAGCAAATGGGGTGCGTTTGAGATTAGAGAGAAAGTACGTACTGAGTGTGATGCGTGTAAGAGCAGAAGAGGACAGCAATCTCTCTCTCTCTCTCTATAGCTATGAGAGACTTTCTTCTTGTAGGTCCGAGTGGCAATGCGCTTAGCCGTACGAGCTCGTGCTCATGGGTCGAGTCGAGCTCGGTCCGTAAGTTCGCGACTCATGGGCTGAGTTGAGTTTCGGCTCTCGAACTTGTAGTTAAAAATTATACATGAACAACTTGTTATGTATACAATTTTTTTAAAAAATAAAAAAGGTATTATAAAATAAAAATTTTGACTAATATGGTTAAATTAAATATTACTTACTTGACGACATGCAATTTCGACAATTTATCTTGCAGTCGAAAATGACCATCTTAACAGTCCTTCACGCACATTAATGCTTCCAAAATATCTTCTTTCAGTTGGTTCCTGACCTCTGACAAAACCTTCTTACCTACACTAAAAGCATACTCCGAAGCTATAATGTTAACTAGAGGTGTTAATAAATCTTTTGACATCGCAGAAACCACTGGTCATTGCCGTTCGTATTTTCGTCAGAATTCAATTACTTCTTCTGCACTTTTCTTAATTGTTTCGTTATTAGGCATATTATGACTAAAATAATCAAATAATTCAACATACAATGCATTTGAACTTGCATCTAATATTTGATTACATGTGGTAGACAAACTACTACTAGAAGAACCACATGCATTTGAATCATATATATATATATATATATGAGTTAATGCCTTTGAATAAAGTTAATACTCCAGCGTCGTCTTATGGTATATCAATGGGAGGAGTAGGTGCAAAAGGTACCCGATTAATATTTGTACACATTCGTTCTGCATATAATTCATATATTTTACATAAAGTTTGGTCTAAATTTCTATAAGTGATAGGTGTATTAAAAGTTAAAGTTCTTCAAATTTGATCAATTACAAATTTGGTACTCGATAAATTATATCGGGGTCAATGATACATTCTAACGGAAATAGCATAGGTAAGCATTTCCAATATTTTCTAAACATTAATTCCATGGAATATATAATTGTACTAAAATTGGGATTATTTTTTTATCTATGAAAAGCACTAACAATTATATAAATACCTTAAGTACCATCCAACTAGTAGGCGACTGCTAGTTATCTCTGCATAGAAAGATCCAGACAAAATTAATAGTAAGATTTTAAAATAGGTATGAGGTGGTTAGGTCAGTTTAGGCGGAATTTAAAGAGGGTATGTCTATAAAATTATTAAATACATCGTTCAATAAAGGAAATTTTAACCCACTAGTGTTTATTTTCCGACAATGAAACCCGTTGGAGTATTCACGGGAGTGTTCCTTTTGGTGGCGATTTAATATGTTGTTGACCCATACAAGCACAGTGCAATATCGGAATTCCCGGAGTTTGAGGCATTAAGGTTGAAATGCTGACATGGTCTGAAATTGAAAATGTTAATTTTGGTGTTGTTTTTAAAATGGGTTTTGAATCTTGTGAAGATTAAGGTATAGTACCAAAAGATTTTGCAGCAATTTGTGGTAGGTTTGGTTGGTATGGAATTTGGTGGGGAGGAGTGGGCTGGGGTGGGCTGGGGCGAGGGGGTATAATGGGGAAGAATAAGATAATATTTTAAATGTTTATAATAGAAAAATGTAAAGTTACTATTCTGCCCCTTTAAAAATAGTTAAAATATGGTCAAAATATTTTTTCTTGATCAACTAACGGAAAAGTGGATGGATTATATCCATTTGAACTCCAACTACAATTTATCAAAGTTTTGGGACCTGTGGTGGTATAAAGTGGATGTTAAGGTAAAATATGCGATAAACGCAAAGATTTGGGATTGTGGTTGCAATTTTTCCTTGAAAATAATGAAATGTGAGATATCTCTATATGTTATATTGTTATGCAAAATAAATAGAATAAAAAAAATAAGAAATTTTTGACAACACTTTTGTACATGATGTATTGCATCATATATGAATAGTGAGGAATAGAAAAAATTTCGTCGAAGTATATTGATCGAAAAAATAATGGCCAAATAAATGGACGCAATCCTAAGAAATTGAATTTATTAAAGAAACATAAAGTTTCTTATCCACAGTCCAAATACCTAAAAGTGTATTCTTATGTGAAATAAAAATAGAAAAGGTATAGTGTAATATGAAATGTACAACTCTTTACATAATAAATTTCGCAACGACTTTTATAAATAGACAAGTTGTCATATGGTTGATATAATTACAAGTCTCTACCTTATTAGCATGACAATACATGTAATTTGATAGGCATATAATAAATTTGATTATAGCCAGCTCATCTGACAAACAAAGGAAATAGATTGATGTAGCATGAAATTAACATATTAAATAATAATTAATTTTATCTTTGTTCGATAAAATAATATGTGGGTAGTGCTATTTTTTAATAAAAATCAATTAAAAGGTATCAATAGCGGGGTAATTTTAGTCACAATTGTAGCCACGAAAATTTATTTAAGTTAATTCGTTTCTATTTGTTTGTTGATCATGATATTTTTCTATGTTGGGAAATGAAGTAGGCAAGAAGAAAAAGGTATCACACTAGTATAACCTTTTTATGACATTTCTAAATTCAGCTTTAACTTTGAAAGTTCGTGTTTGTTTTGTCTTTTCATGTCGAGTATTAATTTATATAACTAAAATTTGACTAAGTGAAGATCCCCACAATTACTCATAGCAAGAAAATGGTTTTTAAATATTCTTAATTATAGTTTATAATTTTTAAAGTACACTTCAAGACTAATTGACATGATGAATATACATTTAAAAAAAAACTTGAACATTTCGTTTAACTTATGAGACACATTTATGTTGAATAAGATAATGTCTGTAGTGGATGGTGAAAGAAAGGCAATCCTCCAAGGCATCTATCCTGCTTGGAATCGTCTCACATTTCCACTAATCAAGATTTGTGATGAGAATTTTCCTCACAAAATCGATAGCTAGCGAATAACTTTCAACAAAGACTATTTTCCAAATAAGTGGCTATTCATATAGTGAATACAATTCAAAATGACAACATATTATATAGTAAAATACTCTAAATGTAAAACCATTCATAGTATAGTTGCAAGCATTCTAATTCTTTTTTGTGACAACAAAAACTCCACCATCATGGCATGTGTTTTTATTCTATACATAACAATTTGAAGCGTGTTCAATAATTTATTGTGCGTAATTTTTAAAATGGGGTAAAATAATATTGCTCGAAATTAATAAAAAAAAAAACAATTTCGACCTTGACTTTAGCTGTCAAAGAATTTTAAATGATTTCTTAGAGTTTGTAGTTTAAAAATAAATATATTAAATGCAACTATACTTAGGGCCTGTCTGGTGGCCATTAAAATGAAGAGAAAAATCCATTTTCCTACCGTTAAGCCGCAATTCTTGACTGGCCATGAGTGGTGTGGCCCCCACCAACGGTAATAATTTCGATTAAAATTGGTAAGAAATCAGCACCAGACATGGCCTTAAAATAGTTAGTTAATTGATTTTTACTAATAAAAAACCTCAATATAAAAGAAAGAAAATTTGNCTTAAAATAGTTAGTTAATTGATTTTTACTAATAAAAAACCTCAATATAAAAGAAAGAAAATTTGTCCAAAGAATATTGAGGAATATGTAGTGACAATTTGCTATCAACAAGAAGTTTTCCAAAATTCCAAATATATGGTGAAAACCCATTTTTAGTGGAAGTTGAGAATGAAAGGATTTTGGTCTTTTACTACTTTTTATCCAATTTTTGTCACATTTAAACCACCTAACTTGAAAATGAGAGGTTGTAGCCAACCTTTTCAGTTCTCTATGCTATCCAACTTTTCGAGAAAAAACTCATAACAAGTAATTTGTTGTTAGATTGCAGAGTAAAAACTATTTGTCATTATGCAAATTCATACATTTGTAGCAGTTCACTAATTTCCTAATTTTATTTTATTTTTACGTAGGAACCCTCAGCCGCTACCTGTGAGTGTGCACTGGATAAATCTCGCTCCATGTGCAGTAGTCGCAAACCGCATATGAGAGATTAACCGTACTGGACAAGCCTGATACGACGGGTTCGATCGAGGAAGTGTTGGCAATGGAATCGAACTCGTGACATTCGGTCTTCGC
The DNA here is from genome assembly GCA_903798355.1 of Fraxinus baroniana. Classification (NCBI taxonomy): domain Eukaryota; kingdom Viridiplantae; phylum Streptophyta; class Magnoliopsida; order Lamiales; family Oleaceae; genus Fraxinus; species Fraxinus baroniana. The sequence continues at coordinate 9,675 of CAIGRO010127897.1, forward strand.
ATTCACCTGCTCCACCAACTCGACCTTTCCTGAAGGGGTAATTTCCTAAATCTTAACTATTCATAAAATGGATGTTGCACTTTTCTAAAATTGATCAATTCGATAGAAAAATGTGAATTGTTGAGTGCAAGAGTAGGTCACACTAACCCCCTCAAACAGTACCATACCTCCAAAAATACCAATTAACAATGATGAAATATTCATAAATTATTATGGAGTGATAATGACAAAGCAATTAATTAAGTTTATATAAAACAAAATTTAATTAAAATTTTCATAAATTGATAATTATAAATAATAATTTACAACTTCAATCTTATTGTCATTAGTGCTTTCAACATCCCTGACTTTTGGACCACACCTCCCATAATTTATAATTGTGGTCTATAATAATTGAAGTCAATTTGTGCAACTTCCAAAGAAATAAAATAAAGGCCAAATTAATCCCCATCACGCAAACTTAAACTAGTATGATAACAACAATTAAAAGACGTCATCCTCTTTCTTACTTTTTTTTTTCTTTTGTTTCTTTTAGGAATGGGTGCACCTTGTAGGGCCCTTTGATATATATATATATATACACACACACACGTCTAATTTATATAAATCAGAAAAATAAGTGTTAATAAGTAAAATTTATTTGGGCTATGTATTCAATAGCCTTAAGAGTCATTTTATGTAAGAGGGTAATTACTAATTAGCGCATAATATTCCTATCTTTGACGAATTTTGTGGAAAACGTTCTTACGTTTGATTTTTTGACTCAGAACGTCTATACCTTTCACATTTTTGGTGCAAAATGTCATTTTCCCCAATTTTTAACACGAAATGACCATTATACTAGTGATGACAATGGGGCGGGTTCGGGGCGGGGCACCCTCGTCCCGCCTCGCCAATCCCCCGCCCAGCGTCCCGCCCCACCTTAGGCGGGGCGGGTCGGGATCTGGGCAGGGTTGGGGCGGGGCGGAACTTTGCCCTATTTGTATTTTTTTTTATTTTTTTTTTAAAAATAAAAAATTTTCAATTAAATACAAATTCAAAATTTTATAATCCAAAATATATAATACTTAAAATAAATACATCAATATACAAATTAAGCAATGAAAACAAACAATGTCCAAAATTTAAAAAAACAATGTTCAATTTTTTTTTTATTTAACTTCCCGCCCCGCCGCGACCCATGGCGAAGCGGTGATCCCCACCCCGCCCCACCAACCCGTCGGGGCGAAGCGGGTGTTTTTGTCATCTCTACATTATACTATCATATATAAATAAAACAAAAACAAAAAATAAAAAATAAATTGCAATCTTACTCCGAACTTTTTAAAAAATACAAATAAATCCAAAATTTATGAAAATATTAAAAATTACAAAAAAAAAAACTCTCCCCTCTCTTCTCCTCCGCCTCCTCCACCCCCGCCCCTGCCGCCGCCGCCGCCAAAACCATTTGATCAGCCATCTTGACTTATCTAATTTATGGAGTACTTATCTCAAAAGGATAGTTGATAATAACTTCAATTGTGTGCTCACGAAAGTAGACATCAGCTCGACCTACCTAGTGTGTAGCCTTTGGTTTACATAGCATACAACTACATGTCTCCTTAGTGCATAAGGTCGAGCTTAGTTCATGAATTAAAGAATTTCATCAATCCGAGAAATGGCTGAAAGCCATGATAAAAGAAATTGACTCTCTTCATAATGATAATAATAAAAAAAGATCTTAGTTTTAAGACCTGAAAATAGGTCTTTTGCGGGTAGATGGCTATATAAAATAAAGGAAGGAAATGAAGGTGAGCCACTACCAAGGTATTCTCACCAGTATTTAAATTTAAACATATAATATTGATTATATCTATAGTTATCAATTTAAACCTAGAGTTGAAACAATTAGGTGTTAAAACAACAATTTTACACGATGACCTCAATGAAACCATTTACATGGAGCAGCCCCGAGGCTTTAAAGCTAACTGGAATTTTGATTTAGTGAATGTTTTGCGAACTTAAATTATAAATAAGGTGATCAAGTATCATTTCAAATCATTTTTTATCCACTTTATAACCATATATTCCATGAGATACACTACTTATGATCTCCAAAAATCTGTGCCAAACATAATTTTACTTACGAAATTTCTTTATGGATTGAAGCAATACACTACGCAGTGGAACATAAAGTTTGACACTTATTTAATCAAAATTGGATATAGTAGGAGTAAGTTTGACAACTATTTATACTTACCTTTTTTTATGTAGATGACAAGTTAATATAAGTCAAATAAATTGTTGACCTATGGTTGACGTCTTTTGATTATCACAAACAAATTGCGTTTATTTCTAACAAATTGATTTCGAGTGTATATAGTGAGTATTGCAAAACAATAAAATTGAAGACATGAGGTTCAATGTCAAGAAATTTTCATGCAATGATCGACATGGAAACAAAATTGATCAAACGAGTCTACGAGGATTGATATTGAAATACTCGTTAAAACATGTCTCAACAAGATTCGAGATAAAAGTCGAAATACGTTCAAACATGCCCATCAAGACGTTTAAAGAGTTTAAAAATTTTTTACAATCATATGTAAAGGCAAAACATTTCAATACTTGGCAATGAATTGAAACAAGCTCAAGTTTTGTTTTTACGATCGAAAAATCACGACAAAAACGGTTTACTCGTAAACTATATTTTCAAAGGTCAAAATCAAATAACGTAACTTTGAAACATAACAAATTCCTTGAAAAATCATTTTTAAACGCCCAACAAATACTTACATTTGTAAAAATTAAAACGAGGGTGTTTCGTCATAAAACTGTCGTACTGGACGACCGATATGGAAGTTTTAGCCCAGCAGTCAAAAATTCAATCGTTCTGATTTTCTGATAAAAACGGCTAGTTGACTATCCGGTATGTAGCGGATGTGGGACGTCCTATACACTGCGTCCGGTTCGGCAGAGTTTTTGACTATTTTTCACATATAAATATCAACTCACTTTGCATTCATTTCAACCTTTTCTAGAGCAATATGTGAGCATTTATTGAGATAAATCAT
>CAIGRO010127921.1:0-12320 GCA_903798355.1 Fraxinus baroniana
TTTTGAATAGTTGGGCTGAAAATATGAACCAAACAAACATAAGAAATTCTTAATTAACATTAAATCGAAGAGGAAGATAACACAAAACTAACCTAGAACACAAAATCAAACCGCAAATAGTAGGGTGATGGAAAACGCTTGTACAATTGGTGATCTTTTTTTATTGACTGGTTACATGTATATATTTATTATTGAAGATGGAGGAAAAATATGCGTACATAAAAATTGCATTTATAACATTTTCATGTATAGTGCAATGTAAATAAGTCGATTTTCAGATATATTATTTTAAATAAGTCAGCAAATTTTTTTCGCAGAGATTTTTTAATAATTAAGTCTGCAAATTTTTTTTAGCAATAAGATGAATAAATTTAATAGAAGAAACTACATCCACCGGCTTTCATCGTCTTACATGCAAAGAATAAGAAAAATGTAGCCACCGCCTACATTTCTGACCAATTCTATATAATTTCATTTTCCTTTCAGATGGATAAAATGGGAATAGACAATTAAATAATGAGGATGAAATGGGGAGAAAAGTGGGGATAAAATGGGAAATAGAAATACGTCCTGAATGAATAGTAACTGACGCATTTCATCTTTTAATAGAAGAGGGATATTATGAATACAGAGCGAATGAAGTACTTTCCATATTACATTTTGTAATGGGGATATCAAATATTAAATGGAAAGCAATTTTTCGATAATATCGTTACAAACGTATAAGTTAATATAAGGGTACATACGTGTAGTTAGAGGAAATAACATGAACGAGTATTTCAAATATTTATGGAATTTCATCTACGAACAATCTCTTTATTTATTTAACTTTTTCGCTATATTTAAAAAATAGGTTAGAACAACTAGAGCTAAGGGTAGTAGACGCTCGAGCATGCATTGATCGTATTGAAAAAAATATTCGAAATTTCATTATCTCGAAAATAACTAACTAGTCATTAAAATCATCACAATAACATATGAATGTCCACATTATAAAATTTAATAATAATCATACACTATTTCACTTGATTGTAACATAAGATAAGTAGGGTTCCACCTATTACTCGTCTATGGTCATTCACTGCATGAGTAGGGTAGACACCTCTAATTTGGTCGGGATAGTGTTTCCAACTCTTACCATGAGGGTACCGGTTGCCGATTCACTTACATTCGAGAGTTGGGACCAACGCTATTATCTAGAGTATAGATTGTTTGACCTACCACGATAACTTTATGCTTTTGTACAGATTATCATATATGAGTTTTCTAGTAGAAGAGGACACTAATTTACTTCTCACTTGCTTTATTCGATAGGAAGTAGTACTTCCCTCTTTATATAATTCTTTCATACGTTCATTGTTTTGTTTTTGGGAAGTCGAGTTTATGTCCCCCTTCCACTTATTTTCGTGGTTTTGATTTTATATACGGTCAAGAAATTCTAACCCCCATCTGTCTTCCTTAGTGGAGCATGAAAACTCACAGAGCCTATATTTATATTTTACTAAAAGAAATATTGAAGTCATATTGCATAATCAAATTATCAATATGACAAACACGGTAAACGTGAAAAAGTTTTGAATCAAGAATATGTGTTTGTGTCAATTAGCACCAATTATCACATTTTGTTTTAAGCTATTTTTGTTCAAATATATAATATATTAAATATCAAATCAAGTGAGAATCAGTTTTTTGACGATTTTAATCCTACTACAATTCAATTATTTCATTAATAACTTACTTTTCTTTTTTCAATATGTAATAAATACTATAAAGTCATTGTTATGTATGAATTTTGTTTTATTAATTATCAATTAGTTAATATTCATATTAATCTAGAGTCAATGAATCTTGATCTATATGAATTTAGAATTATTATAGATAAATTTATTTATATTCATGTATCTAGGAATTTTAATGGGTGTTTAAATTCATGCATTAACAAAAAATTCTTATACATATACCAAATTTAGTATAAAAATGTGGATTTCATCATGACAAAATATTTGAATCATAGAAGTTGAGTTTTGAAAGTACAATTGTCCTCTTAAATTTCTATCTTAAATTTTATTTTCTTTAATTCGTTTGAGACTTATCAAATCCTCCTAACAAATTAGTACGAAATATAACTTATACAACACTAATAATGTATTTTAGATTAATGTGCAATGCACGTTCAAATCTGACTAGTAATCATAAAAAAAGTACTAAAAGCATGTTTGAGTCTCATTTTTTTTTGGAAATAATGCATTTTGAAATAATATTTTGATGGAGAATGTTTGATTAAAAAATAAGAAACAAATTTTGGTTTACGTATAATATTATTTTATTGAAAAATATATAGTTGAAAATGAGATAAATAAATTTATTTTGAAAATCACGAGGACCAAACAATGACTAAATATTATGAGAATATTTAATTATTTTAATCAGTATTCTAAAAAACGTAAAGCGTGATGAAACGTGGAGGTCGAGTTTCGGCCTAGGTGAACTTAGGCGAAGCCTAGGCATTAAAAAACATAAAAATTGTTTTCTTATTTAAGATTTTTAAATCAATCTAAAAATTATTTGATAATTAAAAGAAAAAAAAAACTTATGAAAAATGTGTAGTTCGACCCTAACAACACCTAGAGGGGGATGAATATGTGTATAATGCGGAATTAAAATATTAATTAATTAGCAGTTGTTATCAATTAATTATTTTTAGATGGTTATTCAATCAGTCAATTTAATCTCATGTTTAAATATCACAGATAATTAAAACAATAAATAAAGCGGTAAATAAGACACGAATGTTAACGGAGAAACCCAACAGGGAAAAACTCCGAGCACTTTGATCCACTATAAACGATTCAAACAACTTATCATATATCAGACTAGACGACTTGTACTATCTGATCTCCCGATTGCACTCCTTACAGCTCTCCTTGGATCCCCGTGTTCCCCTACATCAGTCCTTAGCCGCTGTTGTCAAAGCTCTCAATGGAATCTGCCACCCTGCTGCATTCATAGCCTCGTGGAATCGTCTATCTCTCGTGGATCAACAAAAAACACTTTGTTCTTCACAGACTGTAACTTCAGTCAACTTCTCTCGATCTTCAGAACTCTAACCAAATGTAGATGGAAGGCAGTTTTGTATTTGGATTATAGGAATGATGTTTTTCTTACCACCAACTAATATCAATGAATCATGAAGGTTGAAAAATGAATAATAAGAATTCTCTCACATATAAAGCTCTCAAAATGTTCAACCTTAAGAAAAAACGTTCTTTGGCTATTTGGTATTTATAGGTAGGTCATAAAACGAATGGATCGGGAAAAAAACTTTTAAATCGCGAAATAAAATTTTCCTGGATAACCACATCGCTCCAGCGACGTCGAAAAAGCTTTTAAATCGCGAAATAAAATTTTCCCAGATAATCACATCGCTCGAGTGACAGGCGTTGCTTGAGTGAAGGAGGGGCGACAGTCTAGTAATAATGTTTCTGTTTTTGTAGTTTGAGTCAAACCTTTGCGACAGTCTAGCGAAAATCCACGTCATTTTTCCTCATATTTTCATTCTCGAACTCTAGACCTAATAACCCTATTTTCAACTATTTGCACATTACTCCTTGTCTTTTTACACAGAGTACAATTCAATCCTTTTTGTTTACAGAATTACCAATTATAAAACATCTAAAACCAAACAGCTTAAAAACGTTGAAAAAAAAAAGTGAGCGCTAGGCACGCTTAAACATGAAAATATAAAATATAATAAAATGAAAAAGCATGAAGCAAATCGTTTTGCTCTCGCTTCGTGCTTAGACCCGCTTTTTAGAACAATTTTAATAAATCATAATGCATTAAGACATCGGCTTTCGAATAACTCTCCCATGGGCCATGGTTGAAGTCCTGAAAGAGAAAAAATAGAGAAAAAAAGAAAGTTGAAAATCATTAAACGAAAATTATTTGTAAATTACGGAAATTATTTTGTCCAACTAGGATAATGAAAGTTTTATTAAACGAAAATTATTTCTGAATATGTTGAAGTTATTTTATGAAATATCTTAGTAGTTAGTACGAATGAAATGTCATGTCTTGCGGTGCCGTCTAAGAGAATTAAAAAGTTATAACTCTTTTTTTTTTTTTTTGGTTTAAAGTATAATAAAAATATTTTTGTAATTTTACATTGTATGCATTTTTTCCTTCGGTGTGTACATAGGTTATACACATAGGGGTGACATAATGTGAGTGGGGTGAGACTCATGCTACAGTATCGTGAGCTCTATCTCACTCACATTATGTCATCCCCTATGTGTATGCTTATGTACACATAGATTAATCATTTTTTTAAAGGGTAATTATATTACTACCACAAAATTTATTAAGTACAGCACATTATATTCACACCACGATTAAAACATGGTTTTAATAAATATACTATAACAAATTTACAATTATATACTTAATTTAAAAATAAAAATAAAAATAAAAAAGAAGAATTATGAGTTTTAACAAATACATCAAAATTAAACTTCATCTTTTTTCTCTTCTTCCAGACATTTCTTTTCACCGTATACATTTTATGTTGCATGCATCCATGGCTACATGGACTCGACGAGAAACATTTAGATGATTTTAATTAATTTATCATCTTAAATATTCATAAGCACTATTCATAAATAGCATTTTTTTATCGGCATAGCTTTTTGAATGTTGGGAAGTAGGCCTTTCTTTATGAAGGAAGAGTTTTCTTCTATAAATTTAACTTTTAAAGCCTGTGAGGTTTTAAAATATAGTGTTTCTATCTAAGTGAAAAATTCTAATGTGGAATGAAATTCAAAGATTTTGAGTAAGGTTGGACAAAACTCCCGAACCAAGCGATTTTTCATAAGTTAAATACTCGAACGGGTATTTAAATCGAGAACCGATGAATTTGGTTTGGTTCTCGGTTCTAGATCAAGAACTGAATAAGGACCGAATATAAATAATTTTTTAATTTTTTATATTAAATTAATTAAATTATTTTAATTTTTTCTAAAAAAAATTAGCAAATTAACTAATTTAGTGATTAATGCTCCAACTCCTAAGTCAAATACACGCCAAGCTAGCTCAACTCAACCCAATTTCTAAATTCAATTTTTTATTTTAATTTTTTGGTCCAATTATTAATTTAATTGTTAGTCCATCTAAGCCTTTTTAATTTTTTTTATCATTCTCTTTCCAATTTCATTCTTTTATTCGATAAGCACATGTCTACTAACCCCAAATTATTTGATAAATTGAAAACATACATCTACATGCCCAAATCGAAGTTGTCGACAGCCGAGTCCAACTTCCCCTCTTCAACTGCCCATCGAAGTTACGAATGAATATGTCATTAGTTGTATTTATGTAGGATTACTGTAAATGTTAAAAATATTAATTATGGTACGGAATCAAAGAGAATCAAACTAAACTCGAATGGTTCCATAATTATATTTGGACCCGACAGTTCCATTTATTAAATATCCAAAAAATTTGGTTCGATTTGGTTCTCTTGAGGAAATATTTTACCAGAGTTTTGAGTATTAAAACCAAAAAAAAAAAAAAAAAATGTTACTATATTTTTGATTGAATAAACAAATAGAGTCTAAAACACAAGTCTAAAAATTCTAGACTGAGTGCTAATATTTAATTACCATCAAAATAAAGCATAAATGTGGAAAAAGAAGGTAAATGATTAAATTGCATAAATTACACAAAATGGGATAACTAATTTAGCCCTTGTTTGGTAGATTTTTTTTTTTTTTTTTTAAATAGATTGTGACAATTGATTTTTATTTTTTTTTGTTTAAAATGTTTATTTGAAAATGAATTAGTGAAAAAATGAGTTTTTATTAAATAGGGGCCAAACAAGGGGTTTGGTATTATTTTGAAACATATTATATATTAACGACCTTTATTAAGGAAAATGATTTAGATGTAACTTAATAATTGAAGGCCTTATTGATGACGAGGGAAGGCGCATGTCATTATTAATTCGTTAGTGAAGTTTAGTTGAATATCAGTATGTTTTGCACTTGAATCAGACACTGGAGAGTCTTCATTTCTTAAAGGCATCACATTGGCATCCAAAATACTTTTATGATAAACAATTAGAGAGCGTTTAATTGACTTTATTTTTCATGAAAATGTTATTTCTTCGTTCAAATCCCTACTTTTGGGGTTTTTGATTGAGAATTTTTTAATGAAAAATATTTTTCTACCTTTAGTCATGTGACCATATTTTTCACAAAAATAAGGAAAATATTTTCTTTAGGAATGAGTGATTTTTATTTTCCAAATAATTCATTGGCTCTCTCTCTCTCTCTCTCTCTCTCATCTACCCACCGGTAAAAAATGAACGAATGTGATATTTTTCTAAATTGAAAATTAAATTAATCAAAGACATTTAATTAATAATTTTCATACAAATAAGTTCTAGACAATTGAATTGCTTAAAATTTATTTTATTTTCATGTAAATTCCATGCTTCCAATCAAACGCGCTAGCTCTTATGGTTAAAGTTTGAATATTGGGACTTCACCTGGCCTTGCTGGTTAATGTACTAGGAAGTCATTAAGCTAGCCTATGGCTAAACCTGGTTGCTAGGCTCCTTTCAAGTCGACTCAATATGGAGACTCATCACGATCTTTACAAGCAAATAGAACTGCAAGTTGAAGGATATACAGCAATTGAAGATTCCGTTCTGAATCAAAAAGGCTTTTGGCCTTGAATTCTTTCTATTAAAGTGTAATGTAAATAGCTCCTCACGTTGAATTTATTGGCTTGGGCTTCAAAGAAACTTCACCAATCTCTTATTTGATCAACCCCTGAAAGAATAGAGATTTTTAATTTGGAATCCTTGAAGCATTGGTGAGTAAGATTATGATATGATTAATTCATTTGTGTTTCAAGAGCATTTCTCGTGAATATTTTCAACATGAATTCATAAGATAGAAACTCTCTAACGAGAGACGAATGTCCATTTTGAGAGTCTTAGGTAATAGGATAAATGATCGATTAAATAATTCATCTTATGTCTAAGCAAGACAATTTCATATTATTTGAAAATTATAAAGGTTTAACCCAACAACACCTAGAAGATGGTGAATAGATGTATAATGCGGAATTAAAATTAACAAATAATAATAAGAAACAAGTTACTAATTATTATTTCTAGATGATTATTAATGTCCGTTAAAATTTCTGTGTGACTCGAATTCTATTCTGGGGGTATATTTGGAGTTGGTTGTTGATAGACAGATATCATAGGATGATATTGTGGGCATACAATTACCATCTTTCCTATGTGATCTCTATAATCTATAAATTTATTCACCCTTGATACATTCCTTGAATTTAGGACATCATTCCAGGACAGAATCAAGGGATATTATTCTCTTTGTAATGTGTATAAATTAATCTCGTACTCAATGAAATAAGCAAGCCATTCTTACATTATTCTATTAACTCTTTATGGTATCAGAGTTTTATTGCTTCTAAAGCATATCTAATCCTTAGACCTTCTCATCTTCCTTCCCATACGCAATGGCTGACTCTTCTCCAACCTCAAAATCCTCAACCTCTGAAACTCTAGTGATAATATCAACTACAAACAACCTTTCATCTCAACCTAATACCCTCATTTCGATCAATACAGCCTCACAGCTTCCTTTTAAACTCTCAAGATGAGGAAACTATGCCTCCTGGAGATCACAATTTTCTAACCTTGTCTTTGGTTATGATTTATCAGGTTATATTGATGGCACGTTCCTTGCCTGGATCAAATGAAAACGCAAGATGGAAACGACGAGCCTTCTTCGAAACTCAAGAGCAAACTCTGGTTGTGGCAGGATCGCCTAATATTGCAGGCTATACAGGCATCCCTTGCGGGTAACATAGCATCGCTTATCTCCTCGTGCAAGACCTTGGCTGAAGCATGGAACAAAATGGAGACTACCTTCGCGAACCGATCAAACACCATTATGCTCACTCTTCTCTCCACTCTTATGAAAACATCACAAGAAGGTATCACAATAGCTGAATATATGCAGAATATTAAACTATTGTTGATGATCTCTCCTTGATCGGACATCCTTTGAGTGATGCTGAGATCGTTGCACATACTGTCAATGGTCTTAGCAATGATTACAAGGATTTGAATGCTACTATACGGACTCAGGAGACGGCTATGACATTTGAAGAGCTTCATGACAAGCTCCTAGACCATGAGACCTTTCTGAAACGTGAAGAGGGAAAGAAAACCCCACTCATCACAGCTCAGTACAATCAACATCGACCCAACAACAAGAACAGACCAGGGAATGGATATATAAACAATGGCAGAGGACCAAACAACAACTATAGGAATAAAACATTCCAAGGTAGTGCACAAGGTAATCAAAGTTACCGACCCTCTAATTCTCTCTCATCTGGGAATAATTTGGGCGACAATGTGGGACACTTTATACCAATGTATTCCAACTCACAACAATCTTCATGGAGACCAAATTCAAATTCTCCTGGACAATCCAAAACATTACATCAATTGTGTGATAAGATTGGTCACACTGCCAAGGTATGCCGATCTCCCAAAGCCCAATCATAATGCAAATTGGCCTCAAGCAAACTTCACCGCTACCGATCAATCAATACATCGAGGAAACGGGATAATGGACTCAGGAGCATCACACCTTATTACCTCAAATTTGCAGAACTTATCAGTCCACTCAGAATATGACGGCAATGAGGATGTTATGGTTGGAGACGGTAACGGTATTCCAATATCTCATATTGGTTCTACTAAACTTAATTTTTCGAATATTTCATTTGCCCTCAATAATGTTTTGTATGCCCCTCACATCAAGAAAAATTTATTGTCTATTTCCAATTTTGTAAGCAAAACTCCACATCAATTGAATTCTTTCCTGATTTTTTTCTTGTGGAGGATTTGAATACAGGGGCATCCTTAGTTCGAGGCCAGAATAAAGACAACATCTATGAGTGGCCGTTACCATCATCATCTTCCAGAGTCACCACTCCCACCGCTTACACTACCACTACAACGGCTCCAACTAATCTTTGGCACTGTCGTCTTGGCCACCCATCTGCGTCTATCCAGCAAAAAATTATCACCAATTCATCTCTTCCAGTTTCTCCGTCTACTACTTGTATTGCTCCATGTGACTCATGCTTTTGTAATAAGAGTCACAAACTTGCATTTGGTCAGACAAGTGTATCATGTTCTTCTCCATTAGAAATTTTATATACCGATGTTTGGGGTCCATCGCCAGTTATTTCATTTGATCACTTTCGGTATTATATAATTTTTGTGGATTATTTTACTAAATACACTTGGTTTTATCCTCTCAAACAAAAATCAGAAGTTCCTGCGATCTTTGATAAATTCAAAAAATTAGTAGAATTTTTTTTCCAAAAAACCATCAAGACTGAGTATTCAGATGGTGGTGGTGAATACCAAAGTCTAGGTCATCACTTATCTAACTATGGTATTCAACATCTCAAGTCCCCTCCATACACACCTGAACTTGTTGGTTCCGCCGAATGAAAACATCGCCACTTAGTTGAAACTGGCATTACCTTGCTTCATCAAACATCCATGCCGTTACGTTTTTGGTCAGTTGCTTTTCAAACAACTATCTATCTCATTAATCATATGCCTATGCTGGTTTTAAACTTTAAATCTCCATTTGAAAAGTTGTTTCACAAACAACCAAATTACCATAAACTCAAGGTTTTTGGCTGCTTGTGTTACCCTTGGCTTCGCCCGTATACTTCTCATAAACTTCAACCGCGTTCGAAACCGTGTGTTTTTCTGGGTTACTCACTCTCACATAATTCATATCTTTGTCTAGATCCTTCCACATATAAAACATTTATTACCAGACATGTCATCTTTTTTGAATCCCATTTTCCCTTCCAAAAAATACGCCCCTTTGATACACGTCTACAAGCTGACTCTCGCTCACAATGGTATCCCAAAAATCTCTCACAATTACCACTCTCTGTTGACTCCGACCAAATAGATTTTCTCAATCCGAAAAACTCCTCAAATATTCCATCATTAACAATTATTCACCCCACAAAATCAGGTGCACTTACCACTCAATCCCCACTAATGCTTAATTCTGCCTCTCCTGGTAATGATGGTGCAGCAATATCTAACATGATGTCGTCAAGTTCTACCTCCAACCAATCAGTGCCTCCGTCATCATCTCCTGATCAAGTAGGTAATTCTCATTCTTCATCCTCTTCCAATATCTCTCATTCACCATGTCTTCACACGTCTACAAATGGTAACCAGATCAAAACATAATATTTTTAAACCTCGTCAAATTCTTGACCTCCATACAACCACCGTCTCAGCCGACCATTTCGAACCCACCACACTAAACCAGACACAAAAATTTCATCATTGGCGAAAGGCTATGAGTGAGGAGTATGATGCCCTGCTCTCTAACCACACTTGGAACCTTGTACCCCTCACCATTCTCAAAATATTATTGGGTGTAAATGGATCTTCAAGATTAAGAGGAACAAAGATGGAACTATTTCTCGTTATAAGGCTCGACTAGTAAGGAGTTCCACCAATGACTCGGTATTGATTTTACTGATACGTTCAGTCCAGTTGTCAAGCCTACAACCATTAGAGTCATCTTAAGTATTGTTGTCTCCTATGGTTGGGCCTTGCGCCAACTCGATGTGAACAATGCTTTTTTGCAGAGTACACTTACTGACGATGTTTACATGCAGCAGCCTCCTAGGTTTCAACATTCCCAATATCCCAATCATGTGTACAAGCTTAGAAAAGCAATTTATGGATTACGCCAGGCCCCTCGTGTATGGTACAATGAACTCCGTCACTTTTTACTCCTTCAAGGTTTTATGAACTCGAAATCCGACAGCTCATTATTCATCTTTCATCAAGGCTCTACAATTATCTACTTGCTAGTCTATGTCGACGATATCATAGTCACCGGAAACAAGTCCTCATCCATTCACAAGTTCATTCAACAATTGGCAACCCGATTCTCTCTTAAGGACCTTGGTTCCCTACATTACTTCTTGGGTGTTAAGGCTACTTTCACCCCTCATGGTCTGTTTCTATCCCAAAAAAAATACATCATTGATCTCTTGACAAAAACACACATGTTGGATGCCAAGGCAGTCATTACACCCTTTTCTCCTACAGATACCTTGAAGCTTAACGATGGTAGTTCCTAAACTGATCCTACTCAGTTTCGACAGGTTCTTGGTTCCCTGCAGTACCTATCCTTAACAAGACCAGATATCTCATTTGCCGTTAACAAGTTATCTCAGTTCATGCATTGTCCCTCATCACATCATTGGGCAGTTGTTAAATGATTACTCCGTTATCTAAAAGGTACCTTTGCTCATGGTATTTTTCTCCAAAAAGAGACCAATCCTATGCTTCATGCTTTCTCCGATTCTGATTGGGCTGGTAATTCTGATGATCGTACCTCAACCTTAGCTTATCTTGTTTTCCTTGGTGCTTCTCCCATTAGTTGGGCCTCTAAAAAGCAGCGTACTGTTGCCTGTAGTTCTACCGAAGCTGAATATAGAGTAATTGCCTCTACCACTGCAGAACTCAATTGGCTCACCAATCTTCTTCAAGAACTCCGAATTGCTGACACCTTGATTCCAACCATCTATTGTGATAATATTGGAGCCACATACTTGTGCAAGAATCCAGCCTTCCACTCGCACATGATGCATATAGCTATTGACTTCCATTTCGTCCGGGATTAAGTTCTCCATAATCGACTTCGTGTGTCTCACGTTCACTCTAACGATCAGCTCGCTGATTCTCTTACCAAAGCACTTGCTAGGAAGCGATTCCTTCTCCATCGATCCAAGATTAACATCTGTGATGGAAGCACAATCTTGCGGGGGCATGATAGACATATATCATAGGGTGATATTGTGGGCATACAATTATCATCTTCCCTATGTGATCTCTGTAATCTGTAAATTTATTCACCCTTGATACATTCCTTGATTCTAGGACATGATTCCAGGACATAATCAAGGAATATTATTCTCTTTGTGATGTGTATAAATTAATCTCGTACTCAATGAAATAAACAAGCCATTCTTACATTATTCTATTAACTCTTTAGTTGTTTATTTTGGAGAACCTTGAAGAAGTAAAAGACTAAAATGAGTCAAATAAGACAAAAGATGAACCAAGGCAAAGAAGTCACCGCAAAATCATTGGTTGTCCGCTTATGAGACGCTCTCTATTTTCCGGGTCTCGTGATGTGGCCAGTTTTGGGACT
>CAIGRO010127945.1:0-20966 GCA_903798355.1 Fraxinus baroniana
AATCGAACCTCGCATAGTGGGAACACCGTCGTCTAAGATGAAGAATTATCCCTTTTAGATTGGAGAGGAGTTTCCACCTGAAATTGGAGAGGATTTTCTGTTGGTTGTGATTTAAGATGAAGAATTATTCCTTTTAGATTGGAGAGAATTTTCTACAGGTTTGATTAATTTTGACCGTAATTAATACGAAGATTAAATACACAATTAGGTTTAAGTGTATTATTCTAATTATTTTCATTTTTAAAGTATTCAGCCTAATTATCCCAACAATAATTACATAACAAATCATAATCATCAACTTGATAAAATCAAAGTGAGAATTCAACTATTGATATCAATAAAAAATTTATATAAATTTTTGACTCGAATCTTTTTGTATGCATAATTAAACGCATATATATGTCGACATGATTGGCTGATTGTTAGGGTAATTAACTTTCCTTATTCCTATAAATTCCTACAAAAACAATGCTAAAATTAAAACAGCAAAACAAGTGGGTTAGTCGGCAAACCAGGCTAATATCATATAATGATATGATTATGCATAAGCTCATAACCTCTCAGATTTAGAACAGGAAAAAAAAGTGAGTTCACCAAAATATGAATGTGCTATCTTAATCTCGAAGATTTAAGTTTTTATGAATGAACACATTTTAAAGTATTTGGTAAAATGATTTCAAAATCCAAATCTATTCAAAATGCCCATGTTAACAAGAAAACATGGAAAACTCCTTCTGGTCAAACTTTTCAATCTGATGATCCCCTGATGCAAGAGATCGTTAGCTCATGAAAACACTGAAATCATTGCATTACCTCTCAAGAAAATTCCAATCTCTACTGAAAGGTCTGATGATTCTATTCCTACAGCAAAATATATGAACAAATATTCAATTCCAAAACAATTATACTAATATTGTTTTTCAATTCGTCTGTGCTCAATTAAATAGAATTTAGTCTAATTTAGAATTGGCAGTATCCTCTTCTAAGGAGAAGAAAAAGATTTCAGATACTATTTTCAAACCTATTGATTCAAAATTTACTCCTCAATCAAATAGAGATTCTTTATCTTCTGATTCATAAGTCTTACAAGAACTTGTTTTTCAAAATTTCTAAATTAGGATCTTCCAAAAATATCAATACTATTGATACTTTAGAAGATCTCGAAGCTCAATTTATTGAAAATGAACATTCTCAAATTAATAAATTGAAACGTCAAAATTCAAAACTTCCAAACTACTATTCTCGTCCTTCTTATCCCGATATGTTATATGAGGGAAAGCGAAAACCTCAATTTTCCTATACAGGTGATGAAATCATCGAATGGAATATTGATGAATTAACAAAATATCAAGTAAAGATATGGTTGTATGTCATGCAACATAGATCTATAGAGAAATTGATGTTCATATTGCTTTCTGTAATATAATTTCTGGTTTAACTGGACAAATTAAGAACTTGTGGCAAAATTATCTCACAGAAGATGATAGAAACAAAGTTAAGTATGCTATTAATACTCAAAATCAAAATGACAATTTTAGTACCTTAATATTTTCAATACTCAAGCATTTTACTGGTACTCCTGTTCTTCTTCAAGATAGAACATTTGAAATTCTTTTAAATCTTAATTGTCCAAAAGTTCATGATTTTCACTGTTACAAGGATATGTTCCTTACCAGAGTTCTTATTCGAGAAGATTGTAATAGATCTTTTTGGAAAGACTCATTTCTAGACTTCCAAAACTCTTTACAGAAAGGGTAAGGAATTCTATCAAACTATATAATAAAGATACACAATTCCTTGTGATACACTTATTTATGACGAAATAATTAATTTTGTCTATAAGGAAGGATTATCACTCTGTAATGTTCTCATACTCAAAGCAAAATTGAAATCAGAAAGATTTGAAATTCATAAAGAACTTGAATCTTTCTGTGAACAATATGGTTTTGGGAAAAATAATTCCTCCATGTTCAAGAATGAAAAAGAAAAACATTTCTTCTCCTTTAAGAAAGAGATTTTTTCAAAAACAACGATTATTCCAATTTTTATTTTTTTTCAAAATCATCCTTCTAAATATTCAAAAGGAAATTTTTTTAGGAAACAAACTCCCAAAACTTAAAAAGTTATCGGTTGAAAATGTAATCAAACTGGTCATTATTCAAACAAATGTCCTATGAATGGAATGATTAATAATTTTCAAATTGATGAAGATTTTAAACTTGAACTCAGAAGAATCTGATTCTGAACTTGAAATTGTTTATCAACATCAAGAAGACTCTGACATTGATATAAACTCAGAATCCTCTAATTCCAATTCAAGCCAATGTAAAGAAGTTTGTAACTGTAAAACCATAAATATTCTTACTAAAGAAGAACTTATTCAAGATATAATTGAAAAGATTGAAGATCCTCAATTAAAGAAAAAGTTATCTCTTCTTCTTCCAAATTTCTCAACATCTCTGGTAGCTCCATTTAATATGAAAAATATATTAAATCGATTTAATGATGATAATTCATCTTCTATAAAAGTCTCATGTTTTGAATTACGAAAAAAAATTAATGAGATGAAATCTCAAGTTTCGATGTTGGAACATTAAATGAAAGATGTTCGTATAGAAGTTGCTCTCTTGAAACCAAAAGTTTGGAACAAGAGATATCTAACTATACTTCCGATTTTTCTTTTGGATCCTCTTCTAACGAAGATACTCTTTCAACCTCTCATGAAAATTTTGAAACAGAGGAGGAAAAGGTTAATGTTATCAATCACACTTAACTTCAAAAATAGTATTGCAATATGTCTATTATGGTCAATAAATAACTCAAACATACTACTAAAATCTTAATTGAATCTGGTGCCGATCAAAATTGTATTAGGGAAGGTCTTATCCCTACAAATATTTTGAAAAAAATCAATGAGCATCTTTATGGTGCTAGTGGCAAAAAATAAAAAATAAAAAATAAAAAAAAATTGATATTCAATATAAACTTTCAAAAGCTCATATTTGTAATTCAAATATTCACTTAATTTTTTTTTTATTTAGTTAAAGTTTTAGCCAAGAAGTAATCCTTGTAACTCCTTTTATTGTTCTAATTTATCCTTTTCAAGCCAATTCAAAAGGATTTACAACAAATATTTTTAACCAAGAAATATTTTTTAAGTTTACAACTCCTTCTTATAAGGATGTTAATTCCTTGAAAGAAGCATCTATTTCAAAAAATATTAATAATATCAATTTTAAGAAAGAACATATTCAATTTCTCAAATAAGAAATCAAATTTCAAAGAATTGAAAAGCAGCTACAAAGTTTTTCAACAAAAGAGAAAATTTCATTTTTTCAAAAACAAATTGAAAATGAAATATGTTCTCCCATTCCAAATGTTTTTTGGGATATGAAGAAACATGTTTTTACTTCCTTACAAATTTGATTTTCACGAGTTAAGTATTCCTACAAAATCTCACCCGATTCAAATGAGCAAAGAACTGCTTGATCACTGTATCAAAGAAATCAATTATTTACTTGATAAATGATTGATCCGACCAAGTAAATCTCCTTGGAGTTGTTCAGCCTTTTACGTCAATAATTTTGCCGAAATTGAATGACGGGTTCTCCGTCTCGTAATCAATTATAAGCTCCTCAATAAAGCTCTTCAATAAATTAGATATTCATTACCTCAAAAGAAATATCTTTTAAACAGAGTATTCAAAGTCGATATCTTTTCTAAATTTGATATGAAACCCGACTTCTGGCATATTCAAATTAAAGAAGAAGATAGATACAAAAGTGCTTTCAATGTTCATTTTGGACAGTATGAATGAGATGTTATGCCATTCGGTCTAAAAAATGCTCCTTCAGAATTTCAAAAAAATTATGAATGATATTCTCAATCTTTATTCAAATTTTATTATTGTTTACATTGATGATATTCTAATTTTTTAGAAAGTTTAGAACAACATTTTAAACATCTCAATACATTCATTCATATCATTAAGAATAATGGTTTAGATGTTCCAGTTAGGAAAACTATTCTTTACCAACATGTATGAGGTTCTTAGGTCACTACATATACTTAGGAACACTTACACCCATTCAAAGAAGTAAAGAATTTGCTGATAAATTTTTAGATGAAATTTAAAACAAGTTTGCACCGTTTTTTAGGCTATGTCAATTATGTTGCCAATTTGGTCAAAAATAACAAACTACTATGTGCTCCACTTTTTCAAAGGTTACAAAAGAATCCACAATCGTGGACCTCTGAGCATACTTTGCAGTCTAAAATGTCAAAAAGGTTGTCAAAAGCATCACGTATTATTGTTGAGACATCTGACACAGGGTATGGTGGGGGTATTAAAGCAAATTTCAAAAGAGTTTCATCAAGAACTGTTGGTTAGGTTTCACTAAGGAGCGTGGACTGGACCCAAAAAGAACTATTCTACTATCAAAAAAGAAATTTTATAAATAGTTATACGTATTTCAAAATTTCAAGATAATTTGATAAATAAAGAATTTGTTTTAAAAATAGGTTGTAAAGTTTCAAAAGACGTTTTAAAAAAAGATGTTAAAAATTTTTTTTTCAAAATAAATCTTTGCAAGATGGCAAGCTATTTTGTCTTTTTTTTTTTATATTTGAAATAGTATATATAAAAGGAAAATTTAATGTTCTTACAAACTTCCTCACAAGAGAGTTTATAGAGAAACTTAAAAAGAGAGTTCTGAGAATAATGAGAGAGATTTTCAAATTGAGAGAAATTTTCAATATGAATTCTTCTTCTAAGAAGAATAAAAATAAAGCTTCAATTACTAAATCTATTCATTTACCCGTTCTTGAAATGGAGTTCATGGGTTCATATGTATTCATCTCTAAATGAATGCTTTCAAGATATTTTTCCTTCTCAATTTTATTTTATGCCCCAAAACGTTAAAAAAAAAAAAAGATTTTTGTGAAGCCTTCCTTATTAAATCGAGATCGACCAGTATAACCCATACAAATCCTCAAAAACCTAAACAAATTGATTTTTCAAAAATTAGTATTCAAACGATATTGTCTTGTGAAGACTGGGGACAAAACACATGGTATAAGAAGAGAATATACTTAAGGATGAAACATTTGAATCTCATTTCAATTAGTTTGACTATCAAAATGCTTAGTATCATGTTTTTACTTGAGACGAGTGACTCATTCCGGGTTTATTCTTTTTAACCAAGCACGCCCTTGAAGTTTTCCAAAATGGTTTCAAACTTGATTCGAATATTTTGGATTTAATGAGATGATTTTCCCAATCTTATTCATCAAGGATTCGAAATATTCAAAAAAAAGAAGCAAAACATTTTAAAATTCTCAAGAAAATGTTTTGTTCGAGTTTGCTTACAATTTCAAGATTTCATGAATCTTTTGTTGGAATTTCAATCTGGTTCGAAATACAAATTCTGAATTTAATGTTAAACTATAATTCGGAGACTCAAAATCAAATGGTGGTCTAAATTTCATAAAACAAATTATTGCTCAAAAGCTGTTATTTCATGGATTCAAGAACAAAAGAACGATGATATATCAAAACTTTCAAAGAAAGAACAAAAAATGTTGTTACACAGTTCTAGTGCCAAACATCAACACCTTGTAAATTACTACATTTCTTTATATTTATAGGAAGCAAACCACTAAATGAATTGTTTGCCATTTTCAGCTCCTCCAATCTCCACAAATTGTTAATCTCGTTCGTAATGGAGCCCGTAAATAAATTACCTAAAACATCCAGCTTTGTTAATGTAAATATTCATCCAAAAGGGGGGAAATTTCCCAGCAATTCGATTCTGCTGAATATTCGAAACTTGCAAAACACTGAAGAACGCTGCAGACTCTGGCAAACCAATGTCTATGAAATCATGGAAACCAAGCCAAAGAATCTGAATCGACGGCAGAGAATCCGATTGTATGACAAACTGATGAGTTGCAACAGGGAGCCAGACGAAATATTCTTTAAAAAAGCCTTCCATAGAGAGTTTACAAGATGAACTAAGATCAGACCATAATCACGTTCTAGTCATGGATCGAACACAAGATCTCTTAGAACTTCAACAGAGAAAAAACCTCAAGCCCTATCGCATAAATCACTCTAACAGTCACTAATCAAACCAGCCAAATATACAGACTCAAGCACTGTTACCATATGCGAAAAAATGGACTACAAGAATTATACAATAATAACCATTAATCTATGGAAGAAGAAAGAATCACGCCAGAGAGAGCCCAAAACTCAGAAGCCCTTTTTCTCCTCTCTCGCCAGGAATGAATAATTGGAATCCCAAGAGTCTCAGCCTCAAACGTAAGCTCAAATAAATCACAACCCTTGGAATTGATCTACGGACCAAAATTAAAGAGAGAAAGCACAATCCAAGTAATAACAAACCGGCCAATTGGAAAAAGCCACGTGGACACAACTTAAATAGTTTTGGAAACTCATTTATCTTTCATACCTATATAAAACATTACATAAAGAACACTTATTAATATTTTTAAAATTTTACTTTCAATGTTTACCAATATATTTTTTCATCATTAATTATTTTACTCTTTTATATTATTTCCAACGAAATCATCGGTTGGGAAATTTTGTCACTAAATTATTTAATTTATTTTTTAAAAAATTTACCAACGGATTATTAACGAAATTGCACCATCGAAAGTCTTCCATTGGCAATTCTGTTTGTAATTTAATACATAATTTTTAAAAAANAAAGTCTTCCGTTGGCAATTCTGTTAGTAATTTAATTTATAATTTTTAAAAATAATAAAATAATAATCCGTTGCTAATTGTTGTTAATCCGTTGGTATTAGCAACGGAAGATGTTCGTTGCCAAATTTTCGTCTCTATTGCCTCATTTTCTAGTAGTGGGATACTTGGGTATAGAAATTGATGAATTAATAAATCAAGAAACTCAAAGGGATTCAATATGACTATATAAACCCTGTTTTTTGGGCAAGTTGAGACAATATAGAGTTCGTGCTGTAAGAGAGAAAGTATTTCAATTATGCCTTCCACCTCAAAATTTATTTCTACCAACTCTACCATCATTCAAAGCAAAAGACAAGACTAATTCAAGAAACTTTAATAAAAATAACTTTAATAAAGAAGATTCCATTTTAATCATCTTTAGTAAAACTATTTTATGAAATGTTGAAGCATTATTGTCCTTCATCAGCTGGTAGATATTATTCCAAGTTTGGTAAATGTCATTTTCAAGACTATTGAAGATTTTTCAAAAGAATTCAATGGAAATTTACTTCAAGTATAAATCAAGCTCAAGACGGAAGTTCTCCTCAAGAGTTTTTTAGTGAGAAAAAAACTATTTTCAAGAAACTTAGAAATATCACTTGTAATTTCTAATTTTCTTTACAAAAATTGGATTCAAAATCTTGTAATTTCAATATTTCTTCAATAAATTATATATTTTTATCAAAAGTTTGTTTGATTTTATTTTCAAGTTCTATGTCCTTCCACTACCCTATCCCCCAGGCCATACACTTATAAAATCCAGTAGTTATATAGATTCAGATTCAAGAATTAATCCTAAAAGGTGGTTCGTCAAATTCTGTATTTTATCAGGTGTGATTGAGGATTATATTGGGTCCGAACCAAGTAATTACTTTTGGTTTCATGATCCATCACACTTTATCTCATGGAATTGAAAAGGAATGCTGCGGAAGACATACTGTAAAGTGCGCACAAATTTTATTTTTTTCTTTATTTTTTTTTCTTCGTGGATTGGAGCATTTTGGGGAAGTCAATAGTGAGAAATTTGGTGTCCATTATTTTATAATTCAAAGGTAGTAATTGAAAAATAAAGCTATTTTATGAAGGACTCTGATTTTAGCATGTAGATTTTGATACCAATTGTTGCATTTAATAATAATCATGCTAAGAAACAAGAATCACGATTCTATATTTATAGTTTAAGAGAAATACCTGCAAGACATCTTTGATGCAAATATTAGATTTTCCTCTTCTCTCTCCTCACAGAAGTATCAATCGTCAATGGTGCAAGCCAATAAAACACACATAGAGAGAAGAGGAGACCTAGCCTCTTATATAGAAACTCATTGAGTCATCCCATTAATGACTCCAATCCCGATTAGGGTTTAGATATTTTTTGCCCACATACTTAAATTGCCATATTACATAGGATATAACCCTATATAACTAATGTGTAAACGAGCCTAAGTTATCACTCAACATACTGGGGGCTTAACCCTAGTATACATCTAACCTGTTTTTATAAGACATCAAATCTGCAATCAAATGGTAAGCCCACATTTTTGAAATTATTCTAACATTCTTAGCTTAGCTCCAAAAGATAAAAAAATTCTTCATTAAGTTAACAAAGGTGGACCTCAATAGGTCTTTAGCACCTTTATTTGATCTTCAAATCAAATAGAGTTTGCTCATGCAAGTCAAAATAGGCAAGTCCATTTTGGGTTCTTATCTTAGCTTTCCTGATGAGGCTGCTGTAATATCATCATCTCACGAAGCTAGAAATATAGGAAGATCTTCTTGGTGGGCGAGGAAATCATGATCTATGACTTTCAGTTATCCTCTGGCTTCACATTAGTGACAATCACGAGCTAAGGTTCAGACACCTTGAACACATGAGGACTCACAGCTGGCCCCTTACCTCAATATCAAAGATAATCAAGAGTCAATGCTCAGAGGACATTTGGACTACTTAGGAGGGTAAGCCAATCATGAGCTATTGATGTAGATCGAATCTACAACACACTACAAACGACTTGCACCTTAAGAAAATAAACATTTTTTTTTATGAACAACCAAAAAATCCTACAAGAAATTTTGGATTCTTAAATACTGAAAAGACAGATGACCTACTAGGTCAGCAGTCCCTTAATGGGCTGGCACAAAGCAAAATAAGTAAATACTGAAAATAATAAACATTAGATGCCGTTTTGATTTAGTAAATGAATTCAAATGCCTAAAATCCATCATACGTCATAACGAAGTAGTGAGTTGAATGGGAATCGTCGCGAGCTTTTCGGAATGGGGCCGTGGGCCCAAAATAGACACCGTATGCAAAATTTATATCATTTTCTTCAAACGCCGACCATCCAAACGTTCCAAATATGCAAGTGATTGTTCCTCCACACTAACCTCATCATTCTTCCCAGGATCAATAGGATTTGCCCTCGAATCAGAACTAGTAGTACCGTCTTCTATGTTATCTCCATGGATGGCAAAAGATGTTTCACATTAAACACATCAGAAGTCCGGATATGAGAGGGAAGTCAAAGGCGATAGGCGTTGGGATTAATCTTCTTCGTAATTTCTACTAGACGAATAGTACGAGGTGATAACTTTGAATATTCATGAGAAGGCACCTGATCCTTAGTTAGCATCGCCCAAGCATAATCCCCAACGTCAAACTCAACAGGACGTCGATGGCGGTCAGCCGTCTCTTTATACTTATGGTTAGACTCCAATAGCTTAGCTCGTATCTCCTTGTGAACCTAATGCAAACTATGAACAAAGTCAACAGCCGTCATATGCAACCGAGTTTTAGAGGTCGAGCTAATAAATCAACATAACTGCAGGGTAGAATACTATACACAACTTGAAACGGACTGAAATCGATGCTCCTAT
This sequence comes from Fraxinus baroniana, assembly GCA_903798355.1. Taxonomy (NCBI): domain Eukaryota; kingdom Viridiplantae; phylum Streptophyta; class Magnoliopsida; order Lamiales; family Oleaceae; genus Fraxinus; species Fraxinus baroniana. The sequence continues at coordinate 9,650 of CAIGRO010127945.1, forward strand.
TTCGACTATGATTATAAGCAAATTTTGCCTGGCTCATCCGCTGATCCCATGAGCAAAGATTATCCCCAACTAAGCAGCACAACAAACCATCCAAAGATTGATTTACTACCTCAGTTTGCCTATCCTTCAATCAATGCAGTACCATTTGCTTTAGACAATGATACATAACCAGTTGGACGTAACCCATGATTTTTCATCACCAGTTCATTATTTTGTTCAACCACAAGCAGGCAAGATATGAGTTTGTATTGTATTTTTAGAAACCACGCTCACGATATTGCTGTTGTAGGAGCACAGGTGGAAAAAGTTTTCTCTAATATATCTTCATCAGTGATTTTTTCTCCACACGATGTCGATTTTGAACATATTTTGAATAGTTCAGAATTGTACCCACTAACAGTTATGAAATCTTGCAAACGAAGATGCATCCACTCATAGCTGGCTTTAGGGATGACTATATTCCTCTGATTATCAAATCTTTCAATTAACTTTTTTCAAAAAACCTGTGGATCTTTCTAAGTGAGATATTCAATTTTCAATCCATTGTGAAGATGATGACAAAGGAAGATGAGTACTTTTGCACGATCCTGCAGAGATTCTTTATTTCCTTCTTTTATTATTTCTCCCAAACATTTTGAGATAAGATGGATATCACCATCGTGTATCTATGACAGATAGTTTTTGCCAGAAATGTCAAGTGCAGCAAACTCCAGTTTTGTGATGTTTGACATTTGAGTAACTACACAATAAAGTAAAAGAAAATACAATTAGTTTTGAAAAATATGATTAAACATCAATAGTCAATATCATAATGACATAAGTTACGTGTTTCCTTCAGAGATAAACATTAATATAGAATATTATGTTTTTCGAAACATGTACTACTTCAGGAGCACGTTGTATTTTAATATTATATTACTTCTTTAAGAGCAATATGTCAATATTTTTCTGAAATATTGAAAATTATAATTTATACTCTTCATGAGCAAGTGATATTATTCAAGAATATTAATTATAATGTTGTGCTACTTCAAGAGCAACAATAAACTATTTATGATAGATATATACATGATTAATATTCTTCTGAAATATTAATTATAATGTTGTACTACTTCAAAAGCAATAATATGATAAATTATTAATTTGAAATTTATAGAAGAATATCTAAGAAAAATTTATTCAAATAAAGACACAAAAAGTATTTAATAATCTTCACAAACATATATCTTGCAAAAAAATAAGAAAATAATGTGCATTAAAGCATGAATTAATATGTGTACAAATAAACAAGAATAAGATATATGTTTATGATTGCAAATAAATAAATATTGGTGAATAAGATATGCATATTTCAATTAACGAGGCAGAATTAAAGAGACATGATACAAACATGATAAGATATGTTAGATTTTTAATGTTGTAATTAGCAATTCTGTAAACAAAAAAGGACTTAAGAGTAATTTGTATAAAAAGTCAAGGAGTAATGTGCAATAGAGAAAGTTTAGATTTTTAGGTCTAGAGTTCGAGAATGGCAAAAGAAGGAAAATACAGAGAGAATTTTTGCTAAACTGTCGCTAAGGATTGGTTCGAGCGTAAAAAATAGAACCTCCGTTGCTCGACTGTCGTTCCTCCTTCGCTTGAGCGACAGGCTATCGCGACCCTCGCTCAAGCGACAGTGTTGTCTGAAAAATTTTTATTTCGTGATTTAAAGGGTTTGTCCCTGACCCATTCGTTTCCTAACCAACCTATATATACCAAAACACCTCAGAACGTTTTTTGGTCAACGTTGAACATTGAGAGAGCTTCATCTACGAAAGAATTCATATATTTTATCTTTCAACCTTCATCCTATGAGATTGTTTTGGTGAGAAAAACATCGTCCACATAATCCAAATACCAAATCTGTCTTTCCTCCACATCTGTCAGAGTTTTGAAGATCGAGAGAAGTTGACTAGAGATCCATTCTATGAAGAACAATGTGTTCTTCGTCGATCTAGGGGAGATAGATGATTCCGCAAGGCAAGGAGTGCTGCAGGGTAGCAGATTCCACGGAGAGTTTTGACAAATTGCAGCTAAGGATTGGTGCAGGGAAGCACGGGATCTGCGGAGAGCTGTAGGAATTGCAGTCAGGAGATCAGACAGTACGTGTCGTCTAGTCTAATAGACTATAAGTTATTTGAATCGTTTATAGTGGATTGCCTGGTAAAGTGTCCGAAGTTTTTTCCAGTTGGATTTCTCCGCGATCATTCTGTATGTTGATTTACTGCTTTATTTACTATTTATATTATATACACTGCGGTATTCAAACATAGGATTAAAACTGACTTGCATGTTTAATCATCTAGAAAAGAATTTAAAAGTAACTTGTTGTTATTTAATTCGTTAATTATTTCAATTTCGCATATAATACCTATTCACCCTCTCTAGGTATTGTTAGGGTCAAACTACACTTTTTTCAATTGATATCAGAGCCTTAAATAGATTCATGACCCTTATTTTATAATTCTAGATGAGTCAGTCACTGTCTGCCTCCGTTCTTTGATGGAAGCAATTATGCCTATTGAAAAATTCGAATGAGAGCTTTTCTTAAAGATTTGGATGAACATATTTGGATTAACATTCAAAATGGGTGAGCTCCACCTACAACAATTGTTGCTGGTATAGTTACACCAACTAATATCTCACTGTGGTTTAAAACTAATTTGGATCAGTGTAATTGGATTAGTAAGGGTCTTCATGCCAAGTTCATAGCTGTGTCTACTGAGGAATTTAGGAGAGTCTTGATGTGTAAAACTGCTAAAGAGGTTTGAGATATCTTAGATACCACACACGAGGGAACTAAAATGGTTAAAAATTTAAAATTACAGATGTTAACCACCAAGTTTGAAGAGATTAGAATGAATGACGATGAATCGTTCGATGAATTCTAGGCGAAGCTAAATGACGTAGTCAACTCTAGCTTTAACTTAGGTGAAAAGATCCCCGAGTCCAAAATTTTTGGAAAAGTCCTTAGATCCCTGCCCGAGAGGTTTACACATAAGGTCACTGCGATAGAAGAAAGTAAGGACTTAGATGATGTTAAGATTGAAGAACTCGTAGGATCACTTCAAGCTTATGAACTCACCGTCTCACAACCTAAAAAGGTTAATTCTATCGCCATGAACACCATTAGGGAAGAGTAGAGTGAATCCATTGATACTGAGACTCTTAGGGACGACGAAATAGCTTATTTTGTTAAAAAAATTCAGAAGGTGATGAGGAATATGAGAAAGCCTTAGGAGCGAAAAAGTGAGGTCCTTAATACCTCTAGAACTCTCGTTAAGAAATCTCAATATGTCCAATGCCATGAGTACAAAGGGTATGGTCACATTAAGAGTGAATGTCCTAATTTGAAGAGGAGTTCGGGTAAAGAACGTTATAAGACTTTAGTCGTGACCATGAGTGATGAGAAGTCAGATTCCAGTTCTCAAACTGAGACATCTGGTGGTGAAGATGAACAACATTATATAGCCTTCACCTCAATTGCTACAATCGAATCTGACCGTGAGATTGAGAATGGAGAAAGGAATGATGAGGGCGAACAATCTGAAGAAAAGTCTTAGGATGAGATCGAAATTCACTAGTCTTATCGTGAACTATTTGAGGAGAGTCTCAAAATTAAATAGGTTAATAAAGTCGTTTTGAAAAAAGTGAATGAGCTTGAACTTGAAAAAGAAATACTATTAGGTGACTTTCAGGACTCGACTAAAAAATTAAGTGAGTTGGAGCTGGTTAATGAAAAGTTGGAAGCTAAAGTTAAATCATTAACTAATGACGTTGATAAATCTAATGCTCAACTCCAATATTTTATGAGTAGCTCGCAAAAACTGAATAATCTGCTGGGGATGAACAAGCTGCTGGTAATAGGTATAGTCTGGGTTATATTCATAATGGTGATACTGCTAGTACATCCAAGACCACGTTCATCCTTGCCACTAACAAAACTCGTGAGATTGCTTATCCTAAACACAAAGGAAAGCATGCTATAGGATCGAGACTTACCGGACAGCGTAGGGTCAATTGTCCTACATATTGGTAACAACCTCCGAGCAGGTTTGAACCTAGGTTTATTCTCACTTGCCACCACTTTGGTGCACTGGGACACACTAGACTTAGGTGTCGTCAATTTATGCCTAGAAGTAAGAAACGTGACTTCTCTAGCAAGGTTAACTTTCTTGCTAATCAAGTTAGCCACTTAACTGAGATGATTACTCGGTTAACCAAATTAACTTCTACTCTTAAGAAGGTCTGAGTTAAAAGAAGTGACCTGGAAGGCCGTAAAGATGGTCATGCTCTTAAATGTAAGGGCATACAAATTTTGCCCTTATTAGGTGTCTAGGTACATGCATGTGTAGTCCATTGAGTCCATTCATTCTAACATGCATCCCATTTATTTTATGTATTTTTCTGTTGTTTCTTTTTGTGCATTCATTTGCTTTAAATATTGTTTTCAAAACAAAAAAAAAATTGAAAAATGGGAAAAATACAAAAATATTTTTATTTTGGGCTAACGACATATTGTGGTGATTTTAAACATGTCATGTGTGACCAAATGTGCATTTATCTATTTTACACTGTTATTTCCATTGCTTGGTCTGGTTTAATGTAGAGTATTGAGTATACTTGTCGTCATATATAATCTGCACAGCACACACTATGATCTTGTGAGTGAGTCTAGACTGCGTGTGTGAGATTTTGGATGGCAGTCACATTTTGGTAGGGTAGCCTCGAACGTGAATTGACCTACATTTAGATGACCTCAGCTCGTGATGAGTCTCCCTGCATTGTTTGAAAAAAAAATTGTGTATACCTAATTGGTTCATCTTATACTTTTGTTCGAAACCTAGATGACTCAAGTAATTAAGCCCGAGGGATTTCTCATAACTTGTTGTCTATGGTCATCTGACTTAGGCTAACCGGCCTAAAGCTCGTTACAGGAGGGTTAATTTAGTAGCTTAATGGACAAGAGTCTGCACATAAGATGTTATTTACGAGAAAAGCGATGAAAAACTTATATGCTCAAATTCAGGGATAGAAAAGAAAATTGATCATGAAATTGAGCTCGTTTTCAAGTCCTAAAACTCATTTGGGTTTGACTTTCATTAGTATGAATTATTTTTATTGCTTGTCATTTCTCACAAATTTAAGGTTTGTGGTCATTTTCATGAGAAAATCGTGGCACTTTACATGCATGAGTTACTTATACACCTTACTCCTCTTGAACTAAATTAATTACATGGGAGAGTCTTTATTGATAATGCTCGAATTGTGAATGCGTGCATGATTATAATCATTGGGTTGTCGTGAGTTTCATTTGCTTAATTTTCATATTATCGAAAAGCAAAAAATGCTATTTTCTCAATTTTAAGATTTTACTGCTATTTCTATCAATTCACTTTTTGCCTGCTTATCGCTGGGCCACGCTCGAGCGACAATAGGAGAGGTTGTCTCGCTTGAGTGAAAGACCATCTTTTTTGAATTTTAACGTAATTTTTCATGATTTTTACACATTTTACCCATTGTTTTCACTTGATTTCTCCAAATTATTCGCAACCCACGCCCAATTGGTATTTTACCCACTCCATACACAATTAGAATCACTTCACTAAGTAGCCATTTCATCAAAACATCGAATTTCAAAGGTAATTTTCTAAACTTTTGATTTTTCATTATTCTTACGATTTTCTTTGAATTTCTTAGATGGTTGTTCATTATTGTTTGGGTTTTGATATTTTATTACATGGTCTATGCACTCACATATAATGTCATCAACTTTTGCACGATTTTGCAACAAAATTTGTATAATTGGACCATTTTTGGCTTGATTTTGATTGGTTTTCATACCATTTTTTTTCATGCCACATTGTTTGTTCATTAAGGATGCATTAGAATTAGTAGGTGATGTGCATTGCGTGTGTGACTTGAAGTTGGGAGGTTGAGCACATGGTTGTTAGCATTAAGTGTTGCTTCGATGGGTTATGTATTGAAGATGAGTGTGGTCGTTGAGTTTGGTGTATTGTACCCACATTTGAACACATTGGGTTGATTGTTTGGGATTTAACTTAGTTTGTTGGAGTGTCATAATTGTTGGGAGTGTATGGTTTGTTGGTGGCGGTTTGTGCATTGGTGTTGGTGTTGGCATCACGTCATGACATCACGTCACTACGTCATGACATCACGTCCCTGCGTCTTGACATCACGGCACATCGTTTCTTCACGTCACCTACGTCTGGCATCACAACCGCTTCCAGTCCTAGTACATCCACTTTTTAGAGTAGGACTGGGTTAATTTCTGTCGTCGTCTAAGACACTTTTGGGTCACAGTTTTCTTTGCGTCCCATTTTATTTGAGTGCGAGGTCATCATGTCTGACCTATCCCCCAATCTCATCGCTATTTTCACTTCTTGGGGTTGGGAACCAGTCGAGTTAGTCCCTCCTCCTAGTCTTCTTGTTCAGGAGTTCTATGCTAACATCCATGATGTTAGTAGGTCATCTTTTAGGATTTTTCTTCGATGTAGGACAGTTAAGATCACTTCGGACTTCATTTCGAGTCTTATTCATATTTTTCGAGTCGTCTACCCCTTATTCCCCTACTTGACTCCTGATTCTCTTCCAGTGGACTCTTTAGTCTGGTCGACGATGTTTGACACATCGTTGGAGGGAGGTCCAGGTGTAATTCGCATTGGTTCTCTTCCAACTGATCGCCAAATTCTATTGCACATCGTATGCACGAATCTCTAGCCTATCTTCCATACTTCTTTATTGCCTATGGAAAAGGCTCGTTTCCTTTATACCCTGCTATATGGCAATTCTATCGACTTGCCTTCTTTTATATGCCAGCAGATTTTTAGGGCATTTCGAGTTGCGGGGACGAGGGTAGGGCTGTCTATACTTGCTTGATCTATAGGTTAGTGACCGCCTTAGGAGTCTGTTTTCCCGAGGTGGATTTTCCAGCTGATTGGCCATACTACCATAGCCCATAGTAGGTCACATGCTTCTTCTGAGCCAGCATAGCCCTTTGACCCGACTATGCCAGCTTATCCTATTGATGACCTCATTTCTTTTGATCCTTCGGATTTTCCTTCATTTTCAACTACTCTTCAGCCCTTCAACATCCCGTCGACTTCTACTTCGACTCCTCCTCCTCCTCCTACCGAATCAGTTCTTTCTACTTTTTTTCCCATTGACCCTTCGATTGCTTTCATGGGACAAATGACTGTATTTATCGAACGGCAGGCTCAGATGATGGCGGAGATCACACAGCTGCGTACAACAGTTGATCGATACGCGTCGAGTTGACTGCACTTCGAGGTGCTTTTGGATATATTCAGCATGGACTCCGTTGGATTCACCGTCACTGGAATGACGATGCTGCGTTCGAGGAGAAGACGGATACTGGACGATGCTCGGCGCTTCATAGTTTTAAGCTTACCCCTTGTCATTGTGTGAGAAAAAGGGGTGAGTAGTATTTTGGGGCTATTATATATATTTTTGTTAGGGAGAGTGGGAGTAGATTATCTAGATTTATTTTTTGCTATTTACTTGATGTATCTATATTTCGATTATCTAGATGTAATTAATTTTATTTATTTATAATAAAATGATTTTTGACTCAATAGGCATGTTACATTTTAGTTTCAATTATGCTAAATTAAGTTTGGTGTTTTAGCAGTATTAATGTGTCTTCTTGGTATGTTAGGTTGCATTGGTAATATATCTTAATTTAGAATGCATGTTTGAAATTGAAAAATGCTATATGATACTTAAATTGCCTAAATTCTGTTAACTACTTGAACTGCTTTATTTATACTATTTTTCACACATTTTACACTGGTGTTGAGTTGTCTGTTTTAGGAAACAAGTGCTGATTGAAATCCAGAAATTGTTCAAGTCAGTTAGTTTTGTCGTAGGTTTTTGAGTCTGTAATTTACTATTGATTACTACCTTGACTTTAGTTAGTAGTTTTGTCACAGAATACCAATGGGGTTTGTGTTTGGTTTTTAATGTTGTACTTGACAATTCTATAAACAAAAAAGGACTTAAGTGTAATTTGTATAAAAAGTCAATGAGTAATGTGTAAATAGTGAAAATTTAGGTTTTTAGGTTTAGGGTTCGAGAATTGAAAAACAAAGAAAATACGGCGTAGATTTTCGCCAGACTGTTGTCAAGGATTGGTTCGAACGTCAAAAATAGAACCTCTGTCACTCGACTGTTGCCCCTCATTAGCTCAAGCGATAGCCCGTCGCTCGACGTCACTGAGCCCTCGCTCGAGCGATAGTGTTGTTCGAAAAGTTTTTATTTCGCGATTTAAAAGCTATTTCCCCGGCCCATTCGTTTCCTAAGTTGCCTATATATACCAAAACACCTCTGAATATTTTTTTGGTCAAGGTTGAACATTGAGAGAGCTTCATCTGTGAAAGAATTCATAATTTTATCTTTCAACCTTTGTCCTATGAGATTGTCTTGGTGAGAAAAATATTGTCTCTACAATCTAAATGCCAAATCTGTCTTTCCTTCAAATCTGTCAGAGTTTTGAAGATCGAGAGAAGTTGACTGGAGTTCAAAACAAGGTGTTCTTCATTGATCCACAGGAGATAGACGATTCCGCAAGGCTATGAGTGCTACAGGGTAGCAGATTCCATGGAGAGATTTGGCGAATTGCAGCTAAGGATTGGTGTAGGGGAGCACGAGATCCAAGGACAGCTTAGGAATTGCAGTCAGGAGATCAAATAGCACGTGCCGTCTAGTATGATGGACTGTAAGTTGTTTGAATCATTTATAGTTGATTGCCTGACAAAGTGACAGGAGTTTTTCTTAGTTGGGTTTCTCTGTGATCATTCTGTGTGTTGATTTATTGTTTTACTTACTGTTTATATTATATACACTGCGGTATTCAAACATAAGATTAAAACTGATTTGAATGTTTAATCATCTAGAAAAGAATTAAAAAGTAACTTGTTGCTATTTAATTCGTTAATTATTTTAATTCCATATATAATACCTATTCACCCCCACTCTATGTCTGTTAGTGTCAATATCTAAACCTATTGAAAGAATAAGTTTGGAGGTGGTTGATCCATTGTTGAAAGCTATTTAGATATCCGTTGATTTCGTGCATGTCAAATATTTGTGTGGAATGTTTTGGTTAACAACTATAGATTATGTAATAACCATCTACTAGGGTTTGATTTCAATTACTTATCCAAAAAAATAAAAGGCATCGTACGATTTACCAAGGCAGAAAGCTGACTTCAATGTAGAGTGAAAACTACATTCGAAAATCAAAGAAAAGATCTAAAAACAGAAGAAGGGATACAATAAAAAAAAAATACAAAAGTGTGTTGAAGCATTGGCAAAACAACTATAAGCACTATTTTTGTCTGGTTAATTTTGAATATTTAATTTTGAATTTAGACTTTTAGCGAGGGTTATTATCTTAGTTGAAGTTTGTAGGTTGAAACATTCAAACTTAAGGAGAATCATTTCATATTGAGATAGTGACTTTCATTGGTGAAACCCAACTAAACCTCATATTGAGATATTGATTTGAAGTAATTGAAGATTTATTGAATTGCAAGAGATGAATTGGAAGTATTAGTGGAGCATTCCATAAAAGTTCATAGGTTACATGAGTTAAATTCGACATTTGAAAAGTTTGAGAACTAAATTGCAAGCTTTGGAACTTGCTTTAGGTCAATTATTAATGATTTTGGAATGAGGAGAACTTAATTGCAAAATTAGAAGATGAATGACTAAAATCGTTCGAGAAAAAGGAGTTCAATTGCAAAATGGATTTGTTTCCTTTTATTTTTTAAACTCTTCGGTATAGTTCATTTTGAATTCTTTGGTAGAAATTAATTGAAATCTTTTGTGGAAATCAAGTTGAACAAATTTTTTGCCTAAATCTTGTTCAATAAATATATACCTTTGTCCAACAATTGAAAAGGGGATTTGTAGGATTTCATTAGACACATACATTCAAGCCAAGGCTCAGGGGATTCATTCTCTATATGTTACTCAAACCAAAATGAGGGGAAAAATATCAAGAAATCAATCAAGGAACTAAGGTTCTAGGATTTTATAAGAAGAGGCAAATTCTTGGTGCAAGATCTTCATCTTTTTCTCAGTTTTCCTTACTACCTAGTGATCTACTTTAATTCTTTGTACTTTTATTTTCCCACGGAGGGTAATGAAGTAATTAATTATGATGAATAATTGTAACCTAGTTTTGAACCATAATTTTAATTAAAAAGTTTTAAATCATCAATTGATTTTGTGAATTGTTTTTATTTCCAATCTTAATGCTTGGATTAATTGGGTACTAATTCATTGATTTTGTGAACAACAATTACTTAGAAATGCTTATTATTTGTTTAGACCATGTAATAAAAATCGGGAACTATTATATAAGTGTAGATATTCGTTTTCTAGTTAATATGGTCGTTACATGAATTCTTAGAGATTTAATGCATTTAACTAAATTATATCTGGATTCACACAGAAATATATAATTAGGTTAGTTAAATAGAATCAATTTGAACTCGAAAGAGATAAATTGAATATGTTAGAAGAATTCGATCAGGTAAACATAATCAATTGTTATAGAATTTGGAAATTTAGATTAAGGGGATAACTATTGCGAACTTATAAATCATAATACTTAAACCATCATTAAAAAAAAAATCAACTTTTATTGTTCTTCCTTATTTAAATAAAAAATCACAAAAATAAAATAAACATTTTCTACTTATTCTCAATCAAATCAAACTTAGGAATAATTTAACCAACGATGGATAGTAATCATCATGAGAACGATATCTGAACTCCTAGGTCCACTTTATTCCTTGTTAAAATCCGTACAGTTGCGGGATATAAAATTGATGAGTCCTCTACACTCATGATATTTATGCCACTTAATTCATTATTTTGTTACCATTGAGAAAGTTTCAGAGTGGTTTTATGTATGTTTTGATATTGTGATATAGGTTGGTGAGATTGAAGAAAATTAGGGATGATAATAAAACCCGCTCAACCCGATATCCGTGGGGTCCCGCCCTGAATGGGGAGGGGATTACCCGCCTAACCGGGTACACGGGGCGAGGATGGGGTGAGGGTTATTACCCCGAAGTGGGTACGGGGCGGGTACAGAAAATATAGTCCCTACCCCGCTACCCGCCCCGTTTAAAATTAATCTCAAATTTAAATTTTTTATCGAACAAAAATAATAAATTTATTACCATTTTAAAAAAGAATATAAGTTGCTTTTAACAAATTAGTA
>CAIGRO010127978.1:0-17455 GCA_903798355.1 Fraxinus baroniana
GCCTGGCTGAAGTTTTGAGCCCAATAACTACTTACTCACGAGAATAGAATATGACCATCAACTATTAAGGCCTAAAACTTGTGCCATGTTTGGCTTGCTTCTTTTCTAGGAGAAACCAGTTTTTCACTTCTTTTAAGCTAATCAAACATTATCTACACTTATTGTAAACCTACAAACTCACTGGATTATAATTAGTTAGTATGGGAGAGAGGGGAAAAAGTCAATTAATTGAAAAGTTACCACACGTATTATTGTCATTTTATTACGTGTCACCCGTAGGGAGAATTCCATTATATTTTCATATCGGATGTCATATTCAATTGTTTACCATCGTCTCTCTTACTTTGAAGATCTCTTTTTCTATGTTATGCATGAATACTTCCCTCATGTTCATACATATGTATGCTCATACGCATAAATATCACGTTATGACATTGTTCAAATAAATATCAATATACATTAAACACAACATATAATTAAATCATATTTAGAATACTCCAATTGTATATAGATATTCGGCAACAATATTATATCTCGAGTATTTTTCACCAATAATAGATCTCACATAATCACACGAGCAAATTATAACATAAATAACATTATTTTACATTATAGTTGAATTGCTTACCATTTTACTTTCCTATCCTAGTATTAACGGCTACTTTTCTACACATTTCGCACAAAACTCAATTTGAAATTCAAGCAGTCAAGAATAATCCTATATATCATGTTTAGGGTCAAATGCCATCTAAACAGAGTCAAATGAGACTAAAGATACCAAATATGAGATTTCTAAGCATAGGAAATCAATATTGGGGAACCAATGCGCCGAACATGTGAAAGGAATAGAGTTCTACAATTGATTTAGAGCTTTTCACAATGTTTATAATTTATCATTGAAAAGTTTAACGAGTCAGAAGTCCAACACATTTCACATATCTCAATTTCAAGCTCTGAACAAAACGTTGTGCATATTTTCGTTCAAATTGCGCCATTGTCAAAGCAAGATTCGACCCCACCTCGAAAATGATGGTGGTTGATCCCTAGAGCATGAGGGTACCCTTCTCCAACTAGGAATGGCAACGAGGCGGGTCGTCCATTCCCACCCCCGTCCCGTCGGGTATTTTTGTTATCTTGCCACATCCCCATATCCGGTTAAAGCGGGATGGGGCGGGTTCGAGGCGATGCAAGTCTCTTGTCCCATTTATTTTTTCTTTTTATTTTATTTTTTCTTTTTATTTTTTTTATGTCCTTAGTTAGTAAATATTATTACTTTTTTACTAATTTGTTAAAAATAACTTATGTTCTCTTTAAAAATGATGATAAATTTATTATTTTTTTTCGATAAAAAACTTAAATTTGAAATTAAGTTTAAATGGGGCGNTTATTTTATTTTTTCTTTTTATTTTTTTTATGTCCTTAGTTAGTAAATATTATTACTTTTTACTAATGTGTTAAAAACAATTCATGTTCTCTTTAAAAATGATGATAAATTTATTATTTTTTTGATAAAAAAACTTAAATTTGAAATTAACTTTAAATGGAACGGGTAGCGGGGCGGGGACTATATTTCCCATACCCGCCCCATAACCACTTCGGGGTAATGACCCTCACTCTGTCCCCTCCCCGTTTACCCGATTATGCGGGTAATCCTCGCCCCATTCTGGGCGGGACCCCACGGGTACCGGATTGAACGGATTTATTTGCCATCCCCATCCCCAACAATAGATAATTTTTTTCCCAAAAGAAAAATGAAATCAACTCTCCATTTATAGATTTCGTAGGGGCTATGGTGCAATTAAGGGAATTTCCTATTTGCTCCTCTAGTTTTCATAAAATATAGAAACTTACTTTCTAATCCCTAAAGTTCTTAAAAACTTCAAAATATTCGCAGAAAATTTATATGATCTTCTAAAAATCTCAAAAAATAAAAAATAAAAAATAAAAAAATGGGATTTTGATTTCATGGAGAATATCTCCTCTATTATTACAGCAGTAGATAACGCAATAATGAATGCCATCCCAACTCCCAAGGGAAGATGAAGTTAAAGAGGTTGTTTTCTCCATAAATAAGGACATTGCTACAGGATCACACGATTCAGCTGATAAAACTTTGTTGATAAATAAATAATCAGAATTTACTTGATTGGGTTTGTGATTGATTTTTTTCAAGGGCAAATGGTTCCAGAAGGTGTCTTTGCAATGTCAATTGTCTTAGAATCGTGCTACTTGCACATGTCAACACGTCATCGGCCCATTTAAATCTTTTTTTTTTTCCAACAACCAATGCAGTTAACACACCTCGCTTCCTGGCAAAATGCCTTATACAAGTGGCTTAACTCAATGTTGAAAATACGAAGTTCGACCCAATCTACTAGAGGTGTCCAAAAGTCCCGAACAGAACATGATCGAATCGGATTGAGCGGTTCTTCACAAGTTAAATACCCGAACAGGTACCCGAATCTAGAACCGATGGGTATGGGTCGGGTCTCAAGAACTGAAGAATCGAATGAGAACCAAAATTAAATAATATTTTTATTTTATTTATTGAATTAATTAAATTATTTTATTTTTTTCTAAATAAATTGACAAATTAATTAATGAAATCAGATCATTTCATAATTTTAAGCCTTGGGTCTCAATTTTTTAATATGGATCACCGACATTTTAATATTAATATCTATTTTTGGGTATTTGTATATATTGAATTAATGTTATTCGACAGCTAGTTATAATATATTTTTGAATTGAGCTACGTTAATTTGTAAAAGTTAGGAATGAAATGTCATTAGTTATATTTATGCAGTGTTGCTGTAAATAATTAATATCTGCTTTTTGGTATTTGTATGCATTGAATTAATGTTATTCGACAGCTAGTTATTTATATATTTTTGAATTGGGCTACGTTAATTTGTAAAAGTTACGAATGAAATGTCATTAGTTATATTTATGTAATGTTGCTGTAAATGTTAAAAAATTTAATTATGGCATAGAACCGAACTCGAACGGTTCCATAATTATATTTGGACCTGACGCGTCCATTTATTAAATACCCAAAAATTTTGGAATCGAGCAGAACCGAACCGACATACGGATAACCTTACAATCTACACCTAAAGAAGGGGTGAATAGGTGATTACGCGTAATTTAAAAACTTAATAATTAATTAGCAACAACTCACTATTAATGATCTCTGATTAATCATACAATTCAATTTTTCCTATGTTGAAGTACCGCAGTTATGATAAGTAATAAATTAATACGAGAATTGATCATGAAGAAACTCCAACTGGGTAAAAATTTTGGGCATTTTACTAGTCTACAATCCACTATAAATGATTTAAAACTTACAGTCTGTCATACTCGACTACCACTAGCACTTTCTGACCTCCTAATTGCAATTGCAATAGCTCTCTTGGATTTCGTGCTCCTACACCAACTCCCAGTTGCAATTTCCAAAACTCTCCTCGATTGCGCTCTCTTGCAGCAACTTCGAGCTTTGTAAAATCGTCTATCTCCTGTGGATTAACGAAGAACGCCACGTTCTTCAACGACTTGAACTCCATCCACTTACCTTGATCTTCAGAACTCTAACAGATATGAAGGAAGCAATAGTTTGGTATTTGGATTACTAGTTTGATGTTTTCACCACCAATAATCATTAACATGACGAAGATTGAAAGCAAATTTATAAAGATGATCGCAAAAGAATGTGTTTTTCTCAATGTTCAATCCAGTCAAGACCGTTCAGATGTGTTCTGCTATTTATATGTAGGTTAAGAAATGAATGAGCCGAATAAAAAGCCTTGAAAAAACAAATTAAAAACTCCCCATATAACCCTGTCGCTAGAGCGAGAGTTGGGCGATAGACGAACAATAGTGTATCACTCGAGCGAAGGTCTAGCGACATGAGGGCGATGCAGTTTCTGTTTCTGGCGCTCGAGCCAAACCTTGGCGACGGTTGAGTGAAATTTCAGCGCCATTTTTTCTTTTTTTTTTTCCCATTGTCGAACCCTATACCCAATATAACTTAATTTTAACTAATTGCACATTACTCTTTAACTTTTACAATATATTAATTTTGGTCACTTTTGTTCACAGACTTGCCAATTACATCAAATACCTAAAAAATTCTCATTTAACATTCTGTGATAAAACTATAATCTAAAGTCAAGGCAGTAGTGAAATATAATTACAGACTCAAAGACTAACACAACCAATAACTGTCTTGATCGAATTCTACTTTTCATTTATCATAACCTGTTTCCTGAAAACGACAACTCAAATACCCAGTGTAAAATGTATGTGAAACAGTATTAAGTGTAAAAGCGAATCAAGCAGTTCACAGTGTAAAAGTGATTTAAGCAATTAATAACTCATAATGCATCTTTTCAGTTTCATTTCATAAGCTAAATTAAGACGTAATATCTATGCAACCCAACATACCAAAACGAAACATTGATACTACAAAACATCAAAACTTAATCTAACAATACTGAAATTATCATTTAATCAAAAGTTTTAGATACATCATGTCAAGTAGATAAAACCATATTCATCTCCATCATAAAAAATATATACAACTACTCCCCCTTTTGTCACAAAATGACAAAGGGCAACCTAGCAATTAAGCTGCATTGTCAGCATCATCAGATTTAGTCTTCTCCTCCAAAGCTGCACCATCATCCCAATGGCGACAAATCACTCTTTTTTTTATTTTTTTTATTTTGCCCTCGACAAACAGATGAACTCAACCATGCAAGTGCTCACAAGTAGTGCATTATCAATAAAATAA
This sequence comes from Fraxinus baroniana, assembly GCA_903798355.1. Taxonomy (NCBI): domain Eukaryota; kingdom Viridiplantae; phylum Streptophyta; class Magnoliopsida; order Lamiales; family Oleaceae; genus Fraxinus; species Fraxinus baroniana. The sequence goes on from CAIGRO010127978.1 coordinate 4,796, forward strand.
AATAAAATTCCACGTACTCAATTCAAGTTCACATGGATTAAAGTGTATAAGTGACTCACGTGTGTAAATTGCCACTATTTTCTAGTGAATATGACTCCAAACCTTAAATTTGTGAGAAGGGACATACGAACATCATTGTTAAATAAATATTTTCTTTACTAATGAAAATCAAACCTATAAGATTATTATGACTTCAAAACGAGTTCAATTACACGTATTTCTTTTTCTTTCCCCCCGAATTTAAGGATATATTTTTTGTCACTTTTCTCAAATATTGCATCTTATGTGCAGACTCTTGTCCATTAAGTGACTAAATTGACTTATATAATGAGCTTTAGACCGATTAACCTAAGTCAGTTGACCATAGGTACCAAGTTATGAGAAACTCATCGGGTTTAATTACTCGAATCAAATAGGTTTCAAACAAGAGTATAAGATGACCCAAGCTATTATATTTATTTATTTTAAATAGTGGGATGGATTACGAGCTTAGATCATCTAAATATAGGTCAATTCACTTTCAAGGTCACCTTACTAACAGATGACAACCATCTCGAATCTCACACATGCGGTCCAGATTCACTTACAAGATCATAGTATATGTTGTATAGATGGTATATAAAAAGACATATACTCAATGCTCCACATTAAACCAAACCAAGTAATGGAAATAACAGTATAAATCAGATGAATGCATACTCGGTTACAAATGCAATAAATAGGAGCACCAAGAAATGTCAGTAGCACAGAAACAAATATTTTTTTAAATATTAAAAAAATCAATTCCCAAAAAAAATAAAAAAACACAAAACGAAATAAAAATACAACGCAAATAAGTGAAATGGATGCAAGAATGAATGGACTCAATGAACTGCACATACATGCACCTAAGAAACTAATCAAGGAGAAATAGAATGCTCTTACCTTTAAGAGCATGATCAATCTATGACCTTTGAGGTCACTCTTTTTAACCCAAACTTTCTTAGAAGTAGAAGTGATCCTAGTTAACTAAGTCATCATATTAGTTAAGTAGCTAACCTGATTGGTGAGAAAGTTAACCTTACTAGAGAAATCATAACTTTAACTTCTAGCCATGAGTTTACGACACCTAGGTTCAAACGTGTCTCAGTGCGCCATAATGGTGACAGGTGGGAATGAATCTAGGTTCAAACTTGCTCGGAGGTTGTTGCCGATATGTAGGACGATTAACCATACGTTGTCTAGTAGGTCTCAATCCTAAAACATGTTTGACCTTTAGTCGAAGATAAACAATTTTTCGAGCTTTGTTAGTGGCCGGGACGAACATGATCTTGGATGTACTAGTAGTAGTATTACGATTATGAATGTAACCCAGACCATGCCTATTTCCAACAGACTTGTTCATTCCCCAACAGATTATCAAATTTCTAAGTACCACTAACGAGGGATTGGAGTTGAGTTTTAGATTTCTTAAGATCACTTGTTAAGAATTTAAATTTGACTTCTAAGTTTTCATTAACAAGATTCAACTTACTTAGATTTTTTGTAGAATCCTGAAGGTCATTATGAGTTTTTATTTCTCTCTTTCAAGATCATTTACCTTTTTCAGTACAACTTTATTGATCTTTTTTTTTGAAGACTCCTCAAATAGTTCATGATAAGATTCGTAAATATCATATTCATCCTCAGATTCCTCAATATGTTCATCAATTTCATTCTTTTCATTTTCCTTATCAGATTCTATCGTAGCTATAGATGTAAAGGCCATACAATTTTGTTCATTCTAATCACGAGAGGAATCACTATGAGCACTCAAATCTGATTCATCATTGCTCAAGGTCACTGCTAATGCCTTATGTCTTTCTTTATTTAAACTCTTTTTCAAGTTAGGACATTCATTCCTATAGTGATCAAAACCTTGAAATTCATGGCATCTAACTAGCTGGGTTTTCTTATTAGCAGTCCTACACTTATTCTTCTCATGTTATCTTTTGAAAATTTATTAAGGACATCATTTTTCTGTTCTTGAGGCTTTCTCCTTTTCCTTATCACTTTCTGAAATTTTTTAACGAAATAAGCTATTTCGTCGTCCCTAAAGGTTTCAGCACCAGTAGACTCACTCTCTTCTTCCCTAATAGTGTTCATGACTATGGATTTAACCTTTTTCGATTGAGAAATGGTGAGTTCATAGGTTTGAAGGGATCCTATGAGTTCTTCCATCTTAACTACATCTAAGTCCTTGCTTTCTTCAATTGCGGTGACTTTAGGTCTAAACCTTTCAAGTAGGGATCTAGGACTTTTCTATCGATTTTGGAGCCAGGGATCTTCTCCCTAGGTTAAAACTTGAATTTACTATGTTATTCAACTTCGCATAGAATTCATCGTCTTTCGTTCTAATTTCTTCAAACTTAGAGGTTAACATCTGCAATTTAGAATTTTTAACAGTTTTAGTTCCCTCATGTGTAGTTTCTAAGATGTCCCAAACTTCTTTAACAATCTTATGCATCGAAACTCTCCTAAATGCTTCAGCAGAAATAGGCATGAAGGGCATGAATGCCATTACTGTTCCAGTTATACTCAGCTAAATCCTCTTTAGTCCAAAGTGAAATATTAGTGGGTGTAACTACACCTACAACACTGGTTGAAGGTGCAGTCCATCCAGTTTGAACGATAATCCAAATACTCATCCAATCCTTTAAGAAAAGCTCTCATTCTAACTTTCCAATTTGCATGGGGTTTTTCCGTCGAAAAACAGAGGCGCATACAAGGACTGACTCATCTAGAATTAATTAAGGGTCAGGAATCGAAAGAAGACTTTGATACCAATTGAAATAACGAGATTCGACCCAAACTACACCTAGTGGTGGGTGAATAGGTGTAAATGTGGAATTTAAAAATTGCAANGAGGCGCATACAAGGACTGACTCATCTAGAATTAATTAAGGGTCAGGAATCGAAAGAAGACTTTGATACCAATTGAAATAACGAGATTCGACCCAAACTACACCTAGTGGTGGGTGAATAGGTGTAAATGTGGAATTTAAAAATTGCAATTAACTAGCAACAAGTCAATAATTAATTATCTCTAGATGGTTAAGAAAACATTTCAATTATCCTATGTTTAAATATCGCAGAATATAAAAATAGTAAATAATGCAGGATATGATCATGGAGAAACCCAAACTAGGTAAAAATTTCGAGTACTTTGCCTGTCAAAATCCACTTTAAACGATTGAACTTATAGTTCGTCAGACAAGATGACAACACGAACTTTCCGACTGCAATTCCTACAACTCTCCTAGATTTTGTGCTCCTCCACCAACTCCCAACTGTAGTTTCCAAAGCCCTCCTGGAATGTGCAATCCTGTAGCAACTCCCGACTTTATCAATTCATCTGTTCCAGTGGATCAACGAAGAACTCCACGTTTTTCACCAACTGGAACTCTAGTTACCTTCTCTTGATCTTTAGAACTCTGATAGATATATAGAAAGCAGCTGTTTGGTATTTGGATTGAGTAGGAACCGAACCGACTCGGCCCAAAATTTTCGGGTATTTAATAAATGGAACTGTCGGGTCCAAATATAATTATGGAACTGTTCGGGTTCCGTTCAGTTATGTTCGGTTCTGTACGATAATTAAATTTTTTAACATTTAAAGCAAAACTATATAAATACAACTAATGACATATTCATTCGTAACTTTTACAAATTAACGTAGTCCAATTTTAAAAAATATAAATAACAAGCTATCCAATAAGATTAATTCAATGTATACAAATACAAAAAAAATACTAATATTAAAACATCGGTGATCCATATCAAAATCGATTTGGTAATGAGGATAGATGTTTTAAATTTATCAAATGATTTGAGTTTATACAGGAGTTAGCGTACTACTTACCGAATGAAATGGAATGGAAAGGGGAAGGATGAGGCCCACATGTTGGGCTAACAAAAAATAATTAATTGGACCAAAAAATTAAAATTAAAATTTAGAAATGGGTTGGGTTGGGCTAGCTAGGCTTGGACTTGGCTGATTTGTTTAATTAATTTGCTAACTTGTATAGAAAAAATTAAAATAATTTAATTAATTCAATATAAAGAATTAAAAAAATTATTTAGATTCGATTCTTCGATTCTTGGTTTAGAATCGAGAACTGACCCAAACATGTCGATTTTCGATTCAAATACCGTTTCGAGTATTTAACTTATGAAAAACCGTTCGGTTCGATCCGATTCAGTTCGGGAGTTTTGTCCAGCCCTACATAAAAGTGTTAACAATGACACACAAATAGACTCAATGAGAAGTTAAAAAGTAGGAGAACACGCGTCGACAAATAATTTAACAGTTTGAAAAAAATAACACCCAATCAATTGTTGTCACCCTCCCTTTTACCCAATTTCCCGTCTTTCACCTTGGTCAAGTAGCATTATTCTAAAAGTTCACGAGCAAGTCTAGGTGGAAAAAATTAGTTTAAATTAACTCTAATTAAATTTTAAAAAATCGAGTCCAATTGGACTCATTTTGCTATTTATTTTAGTGTTCTAAGACCATTGATATTAGGCCCTGTTTGATGGGGGATTAATTAAGATTTTTAGTAGATTTAAATGAAAGTTGATAAAATATCTTATTGAAAAGTTGTTGGTCCTATAAAATATATTGTTAAAATTAATCATTGACTTTGATTAAATTAAAATTTGAATTTTAATATATACTAAATAGGGGCTAGATAGTATTATTATAATCATGAAGTTTCAAAATGATTTTCCTACAATCTCCTATGTAACTAGTGGTATCGTATCTGTTAGAGAATCAATTTGATTTCTTCATTTTTTATGCCTGTTCTTTTCTTCATTTTCTAGAGATTTACTCCACTGTTTTTTTCGTTTCCCTCTTTTATTTCCTCCATTAGCTGAGTTGCTTGGAAATGGGAATATTTTATTGAAATAATATTAAGCTTTGAACTAATATATAATTCTCAATGCAGATACTTTTAAGTTGACAGTGGAATATGGGAAAACATACTTGATTCGAATGGTTAATGCCGTCATGAACAACATTATGTTCTTTTCTATTGCAAACCACAGTGTCACCATTGTTGGATCAGATGCAAGCTACACGAAGCAAATTACAAGTGATTATATTGCCATCTCTCCAGGACAAACCATTGATTTCTTGTTGAAAGCTAACCAAACACCTAGTCACTATTACATGGCTGCCCATGTTTACGCCATTCCCGTTGCTGGAGATTTCGACAACACAACCACAACGGCTATTATTGAGTATAGAGGGAATTATACCCCTCCATCATCGCTATTGCTTCCAAGTCTTCCCCCATTCAGCGATACAAATGCTTCAGTTAATTTCACAAGAAGACTTAGAAGTTTGGGAAATAAAGATTATCCAGTCGACGTTCCAAAAAATGTGACGAACATAAATTTGTTTACTCTTTCCATCAATTTAGTCCCTTGTCCAAATAGTTCATGTGCAGGGGCTTTTGATCAACGCTTTCGTGCAAGTGTGAATAACATAACCTTCGTGCAGCCTACAATTGCAATTCTTGAAGCCTACTACCGGCACATCCGTAATGTCTATGGTGATGACTTTCCTAGCGAGCCACCGTTTACTTTCAATTATACTGCAGATATAGTCCCTGAAGCCCTATGGATACCTCAAAATGGCACAGAAGTAAGAGTTCTTGAATACAATTCTACAGTGGAGATTGTTTTCCAGGGAACAAATGTAGTTGGAGGAATAGATCATCCTATGCACTTACATGGGCAGAGCTTTTATGTAGTTGGATGGGGATTTGGAAACTTCGACCGAGACAATGATCCATTGAATTATAATCTTGTCGACCCTCCACTAATGAACACTATCGCAGTTCCTGTAAACGGTTGGACAGCAATCAGATTCAAAGCAAGTAATCCTGGTACGTGACATTTTCTCCTCATACTCTTTGTATACTCGATATATCTTTCTTCTACCTTTTCATCATCATTTTTGAGAGGTTATCTCAAAATACTTATTCGACATGTAGGAGTATGGTTGATGCATTGCCATTTAGAGCGCCATATAAGTTGGGGAATGGAGATGGTATTCATTACCAAAAATGGCAAGGGAAAAGATGCTAGAATGTTGCCTCCACCTCCAGATAGGCCCCCATGTTGATGCTATATACTGACGAAATTTATACCTCCAAGTTTAGCCAACGAGCTTGTACTATATGTTGAAGACGTAAAACATTGTACGAAGAGATCACTTGTAATTTGTTTCGAATTGTATACGATTTGTAAGGAGGAATTGTTCGTTTGATTAGTAATATTAAAAATAAATAAATTTATGCAGATCAAAATTTTGAGAAATTTATTTAGGTTAATTTAATGTCTGGACCTTTTTCAAGTCTATGAACAAATGTTAAGATCCGAAATGAGGACTTTTTGGATTTCTAAATCCTGGCATGTTCATTTTAATAAGAATTTGGCATACAGAATATATTCCATGATAATAAATGAGCAGTTAAATCTGCTCCTTTCTTGAAACGAGCTAAAGAGTAGAAGAAAGCCAAGAATGGAAAGAGGAAAGAGGAAAGAGAGAAAAATCATTTACAAAGTAGGCTATTTATAGCCATAGGACTCGTACTAAATTTGCAAGAAATTTGCTAACAACCCAATAGAATAGGACTATCCCAAAAATTTGATAATTTCTCTTATAAATCCACTTGACACCAATTGTCTTCTGCCCCTTGGAAGCTCAGTCAACTCCCATGGTTATTTCTTTCAATAAACTGTAATTTCATCATTCATAGCTTTCTATCACTTTGGTTCATTGATAGCATCTTTGAAAACTATAGGATCACAATTCGAAAATAGAGCAAAATGTGTAAATCTATCCTCAAATTCATCAATTCCAGTTATCTCATAATTTGACATCTCTGTGGATATGCTTTGTTATCAAAGACAACATCACGATAGACCAATTTTCTTGGTGAGTGGATTGTATAATTTATGCTTTTGACCGATCACTTACCCCAAGAAAAAATACAATTTTCTTCTTTTAATTCCATGACTGTCACAAAAAATTTCAAACTCTTGCCTGTTAAACTCTCCACCTCGATCAATATGCAATATCTTGATTGAGCAGCTAGATTATGCCTTGAACCTTGAAAGGTTATAAAGGCTTCTGATTTTTTCTACAAAAAGTATACCCAGGTTTCCGACTAAAATCATCAATAAACGATATAAAATACTGTTTACCTCCGTTTGCCATTGGTTTGATCGGCCCACATAAGTCAGAATGCAAAAGTTCCGATACCCTTCTTGCCCTCCAAGCCTTCCCTTTTGGGAAAGCGTCACGATGTTGTTTGCTAACGACACATTTTTCACATATCTTTGAAGGGGACTTGAGATTTGGAAGGCTTGCCACCATATTTTTCTGTCACAAGGTTTTCAATCTACCAAAACTAAGATGGTCATAGCGAAAATATAGGAATGACAAAAAAACTTGACAAACTCGATACCCGCGGGCCTCATCCCGAGCAGGACGAGGATTACTCTCTTAATTGGGTATTCGGGGTGGGGACGGGTAACAGGTACCCCGTCTCGTTTATTTTTTTTTAGAATTCAATATTTTAAATGAGAAATTTCATTAGTTTTAATAGAAAATGGGAACTAAAATTATTAGCCTCAATCTAATGAATGAGAGAAATAAAATAAATTATCAAAAACTAAAAAATAATAATAATTAAACGGGGTCCCCGCCCCACCTTAAAAGGGTAATGGGGCGAGGCGAGGGAGGCCGCCCTGCCCGTTGCCATCCCTACGAAAATACCATAGCCACACAATATACTTTAATTTGCCCGAGAAGCAAGAATATGTATTGTTGTGGAGATGCACCTGTTGCCATCCCTACGAAATAACCATAGCCACACAATATACTTTAATTTGCCAGAGAAGCAAGAAAATGTATTGTTGTGGAGATGCAATGGGAACATCCCACTAGCTGTCACGTCAACTTTAGCAAGTATACCTAATTTTTCATATCCAATTTGGCAAACCCCATTCTTCATATTGATTTCATATCCCTTTTCTAGATGTTGACCAACACTAAGTATATTAGTTTTCAAATTTGGGGCAAATAGAACGTTAGAGATAGAGTGGGTAGTGTTTTCTTTATTTTGAATCGACACATTTCCTTTTCGTAGAACGGATATTGTAGAGTTATCTCCAAACTTCATCATAGTTTTAAATAATTTATCCAAGTAAGAGAAAACGGACTTATCGCCACACATATGGTTGCTATAGCTTGAGTCCATATACTACAAATTTGAGTGAATTTGCTCCTTTGTATGGCATATCATGAGAAGTGAGATTTTTTCTTCTTTTACGGCAAAGTTGGATGTTTCACTACGTTCTCCACTTGATAGGCATTTTGAGCGATAATGACCCTACTAGGAATGAATTGTCTATTTGGTCACTGAACTTTCAACAATGCTTTCAAAGGGTCACTGAACTTTCAAAATCACCTAAATCATTACTGAACTTGGCAAAATGTTTCCACGAGATTACTGAACTTTAAAAATCACATCATTCATCATTGAACTTTGTAAAATGTTTCAACGAGATCACTAAACTTTACAAAAGATTTCTTAGGAGATCATTGAATTAGTGACTACTGAAAAATATTTTGCAAAGTTCAGTAATGAACGAGGTGATTTTTAAAATTCAGTGACCTTGTGGAAACCTTTTGTAAAATTCAGTGATGATTTGGATGATTTTGAAAGTTTAGTGACTCCATGAAAGCGTGACTGAAGGTTCAGTGAGCAAATAGACAATTCACTCCCCTACTATTGCCGTTGAAAACATTGTACATTGAACTTATCTTTAGGCTTGTATTCTATAGAATTATGACCATCACAATCGATTCATTTTTCTCTATGATTAGTATCTGATTTTTGGTGCTTACTTTTCCATCCTCCACTTCCACGTCCATCTACCCTTGGATTTGTAGCTTCATGTAAAGCTTGCTTCTCCTTGTCTTATTGGTTTATTTTTGGCTCATGCGCCAACAAAGAGTTTTGCAATTCATCAATTGAAAGTGCATCAATACCCTTGGATTCTTTGATCGAACAAACAACATAATTAAATTTTATAGTCATTGATCTAAGAATCTTCTCAATTATGGTAACATCCGTCATTGTGTCTCCATGGATTCACATCTTATTTGCAATAGCCATTTTTCTTGAGCAGTAATCACCAACTAACCCTTCGGACTTAATTTGTAAAGTCTCAAACTCAGTGTGAAGTGCTTAAAGTTGAACTGCCTCGCCTTTGTTGACCTGTGATACTTCTTTTTCATGGAATCCAAAATTTACTTGGATGTTTCTTTGCTAGAAATTGTCTCCAAAATATTGCTTGGAGGAGGTAGTTCTTTGCTTTTAGATCTTTTAATTTGTGTTCCAGTTCTTTGTACATATGTCAACACAGTACCTTCTGCATAACCTGCCAATACTCTTTGGACCGCAAGAAATTCTCCATCAACATAATCCAATGGTCATAATGATCATCGAAGCGGGGTATGGCTGTTTGATCAAAACTTTCAGATTTTGCACCACAAATACTTGGAAATAGCAGACAAATTTTAAGATGAAATTTCTCTGATACCAATGACAATAAATGAACACTCAACAAAGACAAGAAATTCTACTGAAGATACATTTAAGAAAGAAAGCTATTGCTTTCTTGTAATGAGCTAAAGAAAAAAAACAAAGCCAAGAATGGAATGAGAAAACTAAATGCAGTAAACTGTTTACCAAGCAGGCTATTTATAGTCATAGGACCCAACTAAATTTGCAAGAAATCCAATAATTCACTAGTATAGGTCTATTCCAAATATTAAAAAAACAATAATTAGCATCCTAGTGACTAGGTAAAAGCTTTATTCATACAAAGACCAAGTCTTCTCACTTACAAATAATTAATAATAAATTTCTAAGACTCCATATACTCTAAAGCCTTCATTATTCCTTTTTTTACTTCATTGTCTTTAGATTTCTTCTTTTTTAATTTTCTTGCATTCATTTTTTGACAATGCATCAAAAAGTTTGTTATTATCAGATATTGGGAGTATACTTTTATCTGCATTTGTGTTCTTGGGACGCGAAACACTACTACACTATTAAATTTATTATTTAAGTGGGTGTTTGATGGAGATTAAAATTAAATTTTTAGTAGATTGTGATAGAACTTTGAAATGTGTTTTTAAAAAGCCACGAGATTTATAAAAGATTTGATTAATATTAATTGTTTGATTTTGATTTAGATTAAACTCTGATTTTAATTCGAAACAAACATGGCCTAAAGTTGGCGAAATTAGTTTTAAGACAACTAATACGTACGTACCGTTGTAGTTAATTTTCAAGTATTAAGAGTAAAATCTCATTATGTAACGACTTGTATAACTTCGCATAGTAAGAGAGTGAACTTTTTAAGATGAAAGCCTGATATTCAGTATGGTATCAAAGTTCAAAAAACTCATACCAACAATTAAATCAATTAAAATAAACGAGCTACCATCTTAATCAACATATAAAATTTTGGTTATTCCTCTAAACAAGATTGGACTTTTAAAATGGAACATCAATATATATACTTGACAAGAATCGCTTGTGGCACCCAAGAATTCCTATGCCTGATGCAGTCGTCCCACGGTTTAATATTATGGGATGAGGCAGCAAAAGCTTACAAATTTAACCAGAAGTCAGATCAAACCCAAAATGATACCATGAGAATTATAGAAAAGTGATAGTTCATTCAACAATCAGACATATATATATAGTAAACGGCTCCTAACATCTAGCACCGTAAATGAAAAACTCTTCATCCGCTATAAAATTAAGCAATATTAGTGGTTCCACTAATGGCATGCTTGGGAGTTTTGGGGTACCGGTTATGATCATTTTTAAAGTAACGATTTTGGACGCTTATAAGGGTCCGATTTTGGGTGGATTTTAGTAGCAATTTTTAAAACAGTCGGATCCATATTTCAAAATTTATTATCAAGTTGTTCTGAATTTTTTTTTTAAATGAATAAAATTACATATATGCCCCTTGGTGTAATTATGAAAACTATAATTTTTTATTTATAAGGGATATTTTAATTATAAATAATTTTTTAATTTAAAATGTGAAATATTTACTTACAATTAACATTTTAGTTATAAGTAGTTTTTTACTCAAATGTAAATTTTATAGTTTTAAGTTAGCTTAGTACTTTTAAATAATTTTTTACACAAGTAAATTTTTACTCATAAGTGAATTCTTGCCTTATAACCAGTAGTATTTTTATTTTATACAAATAAAAATTTTTTTATCATTAAGTAATTTTTTAGTTATAAAATAATTTTTTTATTATAAATATTTTTTTAGATAACATATTTTTATTTACAAGTTAGTTTTGAAGAAAATAATTATTTTATAGGAGACAATTGGAAGAGAATTTGGGTAATGGCCAAAGTCCACCGATTGGAGAGTTAAGAAAGACGGTCAAAATTATACCACATCAATGCAATAATAATAATAATAATAATAATAATAATAATAATAATAATAATAACCGATTTTTCAACCTATCATAAACAGTATAATTCAAAAATGCTTCGATGGAAAAAGTACTCTCAAGCAAGCCATAAGAAAGCTAAAATGTGAGCCAACTAATTTATAATAGTCACATGACTTTATGCTTGAGCTAATTCTTGATTTCTTATTTCGTTTAGAAATTTCGTGATTGTAGTGATTTGAATAATACATGTGAAGACAATCCTACATATATGCTTTCTGTCAGTTAATGACTGGTACAAGGCTACATGTGTAGTACGCGAAGTACATACTCATATAGTACACCCATAGTCTGATAGTCAATGGATAAATATAGTACAAAACAAAGCCTCAACTAGTTTCCTATATCTTATACCATATATTACTATACTCTCAGGGACGGACCCAGCACCTGGCCAGCCCGCGCGGCCGCCCGTGCTGGGTCCGTCGGAAACTTCAAGTCGTCCATCAGAAGAAGATGAAGAAGAAGGCGGGAGCTGAACTGTAATGGAAGATGGAAGCAGGGAATTTCAAATTATTTTGGGCTTTATTTTAAAAAAAAGGCCCAATTGAATACCCCAATCCATGACCATGGGTTTTACTTGAATTTTATTAGCTAATGGCCCAAATCCAATAGCCACAACATTTGACAAAACCAATTAACCAATCCAATTTCCAAATATCCTATTCTGGGCAATGGGCAAGGAGGGAGAAACTAACAGAGAGTTTTTGGGCGGTGATGTCGAAATTATTTTGAAGAGGTTGGTGGAGGCTTGTGGCTGGAGGAGGTTCCGATTTTTGAGGGCGAAATTATTTTGAGGAGGTTCCGGGTTCTGGGTTCCTAACTTCATCTCTTCTAGTTCTCACTTCTCAGCTTCTCTAGTTCTCTCGCCTTCTGCTACAGTTCTACTTGCTTGAGGAGTCAGGTATTTATTTGAATTTGCCTATTTGCTATGAATTAATGAATTATGAGAAATGACTAAATGAGAATTTATGACTTTTTGGGTGCATTCTATAGACTTGTCTGTTTTTATTCCCTTTTTTTCAGTTTTTTTTTTTTTTTAATTTGTGAATTATGAGAAATGA
>CAIGRO010127995.1:0-11869 GCA_903798355.1 Fraxinus baroniana
ACTACAAATCACTTTGATTGGAAGAGGTTGGAGGCGTTCTGATACGTTTTGGAGCTTAAGTATGGTGGAGAATTAGGTTTCCATACGTATTTCAATCAAACAAGAAAACTAGAAAGATTTTGCATTTTGGCTTGAGGTGCATGCCTAGGGTAAGCTAGGGCGCGCACCTTAGGGAGTTGGGCAGCCTCAGTCGAGACATTCTTAGTGTGAGGCGTGCGCCTCTCCTGCAAGCGATTGTACGCGCCTTGCAGCGTGTTTTAGTCATAACCTTTTTTCCTGATGTTCAATTAATCTGATTTAAGTTGCGTTGGGAAGCTAACTCAAAGGGCTACAACTTTTATTCAGAGACTATCATCAAATACGATCGTTTTCTATGTCAAAAACTAGTTTCATTCTGAGGCTGAAAACCAGTGCGAAACTTTTTAGCTTGAAAGCTGATTTGTGATCATGTTTTGGTTATATTTCATCCCTTTGACTCTTTCTTCATCCAATTGACCTCTAATGCTCTTGAATCTTCATCACAAGGTTGGAAACAAGTTTAGAGTATTTGCTCTTCAGTTCCTGAACTTTTACTTTCTTCCATTTTGATCATTTTTCACTTGTTTCTTCCAAATTACGACATATCCATAGAATTGTCACCTAAATCAAAATATGAGCGTAATGAGTACATTTTGGTACAAAATAAACATACGAACGTATAAAATAAGGAGGGAAAAATATGCATTTTACATTCTTATCAGATACGATACTCTCAACTCACTAATTCTATTACTTTTAAATGATCCCTACTCTTGTGTAGGGGTGGGTAAAACCTTAACCAAATTGATCGAGCCGACCCAAACTGATTTTTTGGATTTTTTGGGCGGGGTTGGTTGATCGGGTTGGGTTATGGGTTAGCAACCCAAACCCGATCCAACCCAACCCAAACCCAAAAAAAAAGCCTTTAAAATCAAAACCCTAAACTCGCCATCTCTCTTTCTCTTTCTCTCTTGCAGTCTCCCTCAATCCCCACCATCTCTCAAGTGTGTGCTCTCTCGCTCAACTCAAGCCTCAGTTCGCCTTCTCTCCCGCTCAATCCCCCCTAATGTTGTGCATTGAACCTTGATTGTGCTGGTGGTTCTAACTCTTGGACCCACGACATCGCATACAAGAGCGTGTGCGAGGCGTTTGGTGATCCGGCCTAATGTTGCAGCGAGGCATACAATACGCCAAATACTTGTCAACCCTCAGCCTACTCACTGTACTTCAAGCACGCATGCCCCCGCTCATACAGCTACACCTATGATGATAAGACCAGCACGTTCACATGTACCTTCGCAGACTACATTATCATCTTCTGCCAAGGTAAATTTGTTGTCAAACCCTTGTCATACTTGTATGTGCTCTGAACTGTCTAAGCTGCTGTATGGCTAATCTTGTGCATTGAACCTTGATTGTGCTGGTGGTTCTAACTTTGTATGTTTAGTTTTCTGTCAATTTCTTTTGGCAACTTTTATTGAATTTTTGTTTACATGTCTACCATCAGTGTAGTTAAATTAATTGTGCTATCTGTTAGTTCTGAAATAACATCCACACAATATTAGAGAGCCTCTGTTGCCCCCACTGCATGGTTAGTCTTGTTAATTTATAGTTGATTGTGTCAGTGGATCCAACTCCTAGACGATGATGTTTCACTGTGCTAGTTATGTGGGGGCAATTTATTGTTTGTCTGGAGACTGTTAGTTTTCATGCAAAAGATCTATGTTTATGCGGCAGATGCTAGTCAATTTCCATGCTAAAGATAAGTTTATCAGATTCTTTAATAACACTGAAAGGTTGAAATTGCATAAGAGTTTATGTCATGTTTGAATTTGCACTACAAATTTTCTTAGAATGAATTCGGTTAGAAAAAAGAATGGTTGATAAGTTGTCCCAAACCGACCAACCCAACCTAACCCGACCGATTCTTGATTGGGTTGGGTTGGGCTTCAACCTTTGCATGGGTTGGGTTGGATTAATTTTTGATCAAACCGATCATGTTGGGTTGGGTTTGGATTAAGGTAAAAATCGACCCGACCTGACCCAACCCATCCCATGCCCACCTCTATTCTTGTGGTATTTTCACGATCACATACTAATTATTCTATACTTCAAACTTTTGGTTGTGCTTCTTTTTCTCATCAAAGTGAGGAAAAACTTGAACTTAGAGCTAGAAAATGTGTTTTTCTAGACTGCCTTGAAGGTGTTAAGGGGTTAATTTGTGAATCGAGACGTCACATAATGATGCTGAACTGCCATGTTTAAAAATTGATTTTGAACTTGTGAGTTAAAAAGGAGCAAGATGAAGGGACATCATCAAAAAGTAGAGTTAGGAAAAGTGAGTACATGTCCCTATCACCTCTAATGAGGTAAAGACTCAAATTCAACAACCTGAGATGGATAGTGGAGATGAAGTGAAGTAGTGATAGAAGATCATTTTAAGGAAGGAAATTATTTAGTGGATTATCATTTAGCTAGATATAGAGAGAGAAAACAAATGAAGGAGCCTAGAAGATTCAGATATGAGTTTGAGCTAGCCTTTGCATCTGCTAGCTATGATGAGCTATTTGATAGAGAGTCAAATACTTTTGAGGAGACGATGAAGAGTGAATAATCAAAAGAGTGGTTGAAAGTAATGAGAGAGGAAATGAGTTCCTTAGAAAAGAATTAAACTTGGTAGTTGGTACATAGACCTAAAAACAAATCAAGTATTGATTTTAAGTGTGGTTTTAAGGTTAAGAAGGGTACTGGTACATCTAAACTTTTAAGGTTTAAAGCTAGGCTAGATGCTAATGGGTACACAGAGAAGGAAGGCATTGGTTATAATGAGATTTCTTTTTTCACAGATTGTTAAGTACACTACTATTAGGGTCTTACCTGAATTAGTTGCACATTTTAACTGAATACTTGAACAACTTGATTTGAAAATTGTTTTTTTGTATGATGAACTTGATGAACAAGTCTCCATGAAACAACCTAAATGTTTTAAAGACAAACAAAAATTGGACCATATGTTTCTTTAAAAGGTCTTTGTATATATAGTTTAAAGCAATCACCAAGACAGTGGTGATTGCTTTTGTACTATCTATATGTTTTAAAGAAGTAAGTCTGATCACTACTTGTATTTCCATCATGATGATGCTAATAATAAAACTATGTGTTTCTATTGCTCTATGCTCTTGGTTCATCTTCTAAATGGATATGTAAGATATAAAATAAAATAAAATTGAATGACAGATTTGACATGAAAGATTTAGGTAGAGTAACTAGAATTTTAGGCATAGAAATTGAAAGAGATAGATCAAATTTTATGTTGATTTTGCATCAAATCCTTATGTTTTAAAAGTGTTAAAAAGATTTGTCATGCATGATTGCAAACAGTTACATTACCTTTCTAAAGATCAAGCTCCCTGTAATGATAAAGAAGTAGAACACACACGAGTGAGATTACATGTTCTAATGCTCTATTATGTATTTGATGGTTTGCACTAGACCAGACTTAGCTTTTGTGGTGAGTTCCCTTAATAGGTACATGTCTAATATGGGTCCCAGACTTTGGTACGTTTAAAATGGTTAGGTATTTGAAGGGCACCAGTGATGCAGGTCTAAAGTTTGATGTCAATAAGAAAGGAATGAAATTGAGAGGTTTTGTAGATGATAACTATGCGTAGGGATGACAACATGGCGGGTCGGGTCGGGGCAACCTCCCCCGCCTCCCTCCCCGTCGGCAATTTCCCGCCTCGTCCCAAGGGCTACTCTCCCATTTACTACCCAGTTTAGTTTTTTATATAAAGTTTTTGATAATTCGTTTTATTGCCCTCATTCATTAAAGTAAGGCAATAATATATATTTTTTTTATTTATTTTTAAAAGTTAAATTATTCAAATATATTTGGTAAAATAATGTTTTTATTGTTTGTCATATTTTTTAGATAATCTTAGTTGCCATTTTTTATTAGAACTAATGAAATTTCATGGAATTTTCCATTTAAAGTATTGAATTCTAAGAAAAAATTAAATGGTGCAGTACGGGGCGAGGCAGGGCTGGGTACCTGTTACTCGTACCCGCCCCGGAGCCAAGTTATCCGCCCTGTCCCCTATCCGAATACCCAATTAGGCAATCCCCGTCCCATTTGAGGCAAGGCCTCGCGGGTACAGAGTTTGTCATATTTTTTTGTCATTCCTAACTATGCAGGTATGGGAATAATATGAAACTTACTTCATCATATGTGTTTACTTTATCTAACTCTTGTGCTAGTTGGAAATCTCAATTACAGCACATAGTCGCACTATCCACGATCGAATTAGAATACATTGTTACAACTGAAGTAATTAAAGTGGTTTTGTGATTTAGAGGTATGCTTTATGAACTTTTTTCTTGAATGATTATGTGGTAGCATATTCGGATAGTCAATCTTGTATACATTTATGAAACAATCCTATTTTTCAGGAAAAGTACCAAGCACATTGATGCTAGATTATATTTCATTAGAGAGATTGTATCACAAGAGATGTAAAAGCTTGATAAAGTTCTTTCACAATATAATCTCCCGGATATGGGCACTAATGTGTTGCCCTTGGTGAAATTTAGAAGTCGTTTGGATATTCTAAACATCGTTGGAGTTGTGGAGGTAAATAAATTTTAATTTTATTGGTTCTCCTTTTGGAGTTAGGGATGATAAAAAAGCTCGTCGACTCGAGTTCGACCCGAAAAAAGTCCGAGTTGGGCCCGGCTAGGGCTGAGCCCCATTTTGGGGCGTCGGCTCGAGCCCGGGCCGGCCCGTGTCATGGGTCTGTTTTAAAAAAATTTGAAAAGGCAAATACAGCTGCCTGTAGGTAGCCAAAAATAAATAATAATAATAATAATTCGAGCCGGCTCAGGCAGAGCCTCATTTTTTTGGCCGAGCAAAAGGCTCGGGTCCAAAAAAGCTCGACCCTGTTTTGCTAGAGCTGAACCAGAGCTTCGAATTCTGACTCGTGGCTCGGCTCGTTGACATGACTAAGTGATTGTTTCTTTTGTAGGTAATTTGGTACTAAGATGGGGGTTTGTTGAAATGCATATATACCCATTGTATCAGCCCACTTTACTTTCTTGGATCATCTTATGTTAGCCTTAAGGTTATATATACCCATTGCTTGTTTGAGAGGACGTGCGCACGCAATTGAGAAACTAAGGCAGCCGTTTTCCTTTCTGCTTTCTTTGTGAAATCGTGAGTTATGTGAATTGTGCCTTCTTCTCTTTTTTCTTTGTGAGTTGCAGCAACCATATTCCCTTTGTGAGTTCTAAACTTGGAAACTAGTGAGTATTCCTTTGTGGGTCGAGCAATTGGATTGAGGTGATGTTTGATGTTGGTTTGAGAAATTGAGCCTGTTATTGTACTTAATCGAAAGATCTTGGCAAGCATTTCCGTCACACCACGTTAGATTATATGTCAGTTTTTCAACCAAAGTGGTTGGTGGTAAAACCATTATTTATGTTTCTCAAACAATTATTGGCCATCGAATATATTTTTAATCAATGAAAGCGCCATCAAAATTTCAAGCAAGCAAATCTAGAAGATTGTGTTTGTAGTGATTATAGTATAAAAGTATCCAACTAGCATAATCCAACAACCCAATATTCTTAGCGAATTAAAATGGCACTCACATAATGTGTTGAACTTGAGGAGTTCCAAGTTACATAGTACAGCCACAACAAATGAACTCAACTGGTAATAGACGTGTAGGGAATTCCTGATCATCCTCCTGATTAATCCAAAATGCAAATTCAAGAAGAGCAGCAATCAGTTGTTACAGCTTCTGCGACCACAACCTTGTTGCAGGCTCATCGGAAAGGAAAGCTTTATGATAAGTGTAATTTTTACACTTATTCGTGTCATAAAATATCGATATTTTGTAGTTCTTTTGACAAAAAAAATCCTAAATTGTTGTTAAGTTATATAGATAAAATTCAATGGTTGAACGATGAATCGAAAGAAAGAAGTGAAAATTGATGAAAAATGGCAAAATCCAAAGTCAGGACCAAATTGCAAATACTAAATAGTTGATTCGGACCAAAAGATGATACTTGAAAGATTTTTATGAGACAATTGGATAGAATTAGAACTAAAAAAGGAATGGAATATGATAAACATCAATTTCCAATCGCACAAGTTATATTTCAGATTTCCAGTCAAAGATTGAAACAGATTTTTAGCACAGTAAACGTCCGAACTGGAAAAATCATATTTCTATCAAAGTTGTATCTCTTTCAAATGCACTTTGAATCGCATCAATCAAATATCAGGAGTGGACATTATGGCCAAAATACTGACTGCTGTGCATAGACAAAAAATCCGCGCGCGAAGACAACTTTCCTTATTCGATTAGAACTCTTTTGGAAACCAATTTGGACGTGATTTTCAGCCAATTTTTGACTCCTACGGCTACAAATACATAACAGCAAAATACATATGGAGAGCTCTCATGTACATATTATACTCCAATATTCATAAATTATTATCATCAAAGGAGGAGAATTCATAATTTTTATGAGAGAATTGAAGGGGATTGCAAGAATTCAATCAAGTGAATATTCACACCTGATTTTTAGGCAAAGAAGAGAAGGCGTAAGTAAAGATTCATCAATAAACCATTGCATAAATTCAAGATTTCAAGATTCATCTTCATCTCAATTTATCAAAAATCTGGGTTATATCTTTTCACTTAAATATGTTTTCTTNTGTTTTCTTGTAATTTCGATATGCTGACTAGTTTTATACATTGTTAGGATGAGATGAACCCTTGGTATGATATTTTTAGTTCTTAATTAATTCTTTTGACTTTGATTTGATTTGATTTGTGGATGTTTATTATTGTTTTTATTGTTCTTTTCAATTGCTTGATTACCAATTGAATTGTTAATGGATTTTATTGTTATCGAGAGAGACAATTGGGTTTAAGCACAATATAATAAACATTGTAAGGTTTGATAAATGATAGAGATATACTTCTATGCTTTGTATGATTTCAATAGGTGTTGTAGTGCTCGTTAATACATTTATTGTGTTTGCATTTTTTATCGAGAGATAGAAAGGGCACATGAGGGGAATAGATTTTATCGCTATCGAGAGAGCCTTTCAATTAAATTAGGAACATTGACCAAAATGAATGATTTCAAATTGTCAATTTAATTGTTACACTAAAAATGGAATAATAAGGGGGATTCGACATTTTAGGCATGCATCTCACATATTCGAAAAATACATTTACTTGTTTTTTTTAGTTTATTTGATAATTTAGGTGTAAGTATAGAAAAAATCACAAAATTTGTTTGTTATTCGATTAAAGTCACAATTAATTTTAACTCGATCAAATACGTAGTCATCGTGAATTCGACACTCTATTCACTACTTTATTACTTGTTCACGATCCCGCTCACTTGCGGGAAATCAAACGATCACTTTACAAACACTAAGCACTCCATTGTTCACCTGAACATGTATCAAGTGTATGAGGAACCTAGAAGAGATGAAAATAACTATATGATTAAGAAAAGTTAAAAAAAAATAAATAAATAAATAACTAAAGCTAGACAACATCAAAATCACTAACAAGCAGAAATAACAAAGAAGATTGCAATAACTCACTTGAACTACAGCAAAGCCTTGAAGTATCCTGAAGCAGGATGCATATAACTTGTTAAAGAACAATCAAAGATTAAGAAAAGAAAGGGGGTCCAAGAAGAGAATAATTGAGGGCAAGAGGAAAATCACTTTAATTCATATAATCAAGTTGTCTTTTACATTGAATAAGCCCCTCTGTTTATAGGACATGAAACTGAAAGAATATCAAATCAAATCAAATTCTACATAATCTAGAACTCTATCAAAATATCAAATCAAATCACAAATCTATATAATATATTATGAATTAAACTCTATATAACATCTAAACTTTATCTCTATCTTGATCTCCATCATTTCTCCCCGACTGAGAAAATTCGACTTCGACGAGGTAGACTGAAACTTCATACTCCAAGGAGGCTTATCTTTTTATCTTGACCAATTGCTTAAATTGAACCTTGGACAACATCCTTTGGCTGAACTCATACCAAGATCCTTTGGCCGAACTCATACCAAGGAGGACGATCTTTCTTGCGAACCAAATACTGAAATTGATTATGTGACATCAAATGAATCTGCAAATCATCCTCGAGAATATGATCTAACCAAAGGGGTCGATCTCTCCTTCTAACCAAATAACAATAGGGAACTTCAAAAAGTAACAACTCATGCAAATTATTCATAAAATCTTCAACTGGTTGTGTATAAAGAGGAGCACAATGATCTAGCACTGCAGAGTGGCCTATAGAAAAAAATGATTGCAACCATAAAGGGTCAAATGGGCCTCAATTAGGAAACAATTCTTCGACATTGAAAATATAACTTTTATTCAAGTGTAATGGTCAATCAAATTGATTATCTTTATATGAATGTTCCAAAAACTTTTTTCTTGACATGCGTAGGAAACCAATTTAATGAGACATGTAACAAAGGATCATAATCATTAGGGTCTCCTAACCTATGTTGCACATCAAAAATAAGTTGATAGATTTCATGATTGAAAATTATTTGTCTTTTTATCTTGGCATGAAATTTAGAAACATTGAAAACAATATGATGAGTTAACACGGCAAGTCATAGTTAGTAGGCAACATCCTAATATCAATAGGAAAAGTGTGTAATTGAATAATTGCCTTGGAAAACAATGTGACAACCTAGGGAGTATCATGCAGTTGAAGTAATACCAAACGAAGTCGATGTAAATATCATGCAAAAGAGTAGGCACGAGATTGAGTGCATGTGGAATGTTTGACTTCGATAGCAATGCTATATGCAAATCCTCAATTATGTTTGTGCTAATTGTATTGACTATAGTTGTGCTCGCCATAGGGGGATACAATACACTATTTAGAACTCTCATCATCCAAAACAATGGAAGAAACAATTTCACTATAATCATTTAAGCAAATCCCTAAAGATGTTAAAGATTTTGACAAATAAGGTTTGACTGTATCAGCACCCTGCTCAAAAAGTCTTACCACGTCATTAAATGCAACAGGAAAAACATCTTTATTTTCCTTTTGAACACTATTTAAAAGAAGGGTGATCAAATCTAAAGAGATATTGTCACTTTTTTCTTCCAATATAAGGGTCATAATTATCTCTATAGATGTGAAGATATTTCCAAGATGAGTTTCTCGTAAGGCTAAAAGAAAATGTTGGATCATGTCAATTATCAAATGCTCACCATCCAAATCTAACATCATGATGTATTATCTCACATTAGCCATAGTTTCTTGTATACTAACTCCCATAGCAGACAATGTGATAAATTTGTCGGTGAGAGATACAAATAATGATATAATTAATGGAAAGATATCATGCAATGTCTCATCACTATAAGAAGTATCGAGTGCCGTGATTCGAAATATATCGTCAAGACAAGAAGCAACTGCTACTTGTGTACAAAATCTTCATGTTTTAGTAGCTCATCGGAGTCCAATGTTGTGATAAGTGTGGAAAGGGATGTGAGTATGGAAACAACAGGTGATTGGTCCACTTGTAAAAGTAAATTCTCAGTTTGTTCAAGTAAATGTAAGAGTTCAATAAAAAACAACGAAGGTCGAAGAAGTTTTTTCCCATTTGTTAACAATTGGATTCCTAACTTTTGATATTCACGCCAAAACATTTTTTTTTAAATAAAAATAAAGCAACTAACAATTTAACACGAATTTTTTTAATCATTTAAAATAAATAGGCAAGGACACCGAAATATCAAATCAAATCAAATTCTACCTTGTGTTTGAGCCACATTATTTTGGAAGAATGTATTCTGGAATAGTAGATTGATGGAGAATGTGGGGTCGAAAAAGAAGGAAAAATTATTGATGTAATGGAAAATATTATTTTATTAAAGAATGTGTTGTTGAAAATGAATAGAAGAATGAGAATGAAAATTTTAATGTGTACCAAATAAGGGCCTAATCAAGAACTTTATCAAATATCAAATCAAATCTAATCTGTATAATATAATATATTAGAATCAAACTACTTTTAATATAACATCTAAACTTTATCTCTATCTTGATCTCCATCATACCCTCTGCAAGCTCCGGAGACTGGGAGTTGATCCTCTTCTGAGCTGCGAGGCTCATCAAATTCATTTCCTAGGGCTTCTATTTGTGTTTCAATCATCCCAATTGCATTCTCTGCTGGGGAAAATTCTAGTGGTTTTAATATGATAAGCAGTAGATGATTCACTAGGGCAGGGAAAGAGCCCTTGTTCTTAAATATGCTGTGCCGCTTCCATGGGTCTTCCAACCCACCTCGTGTCTTCCCATCTTTCATGAAAAGGAGTTTAAAGAAAAGCGATCAAAGATCCGTGAACGCACACTTCCAGTAGAGAGTGAGAATATTCCGAACTATAGTAATATTAACTTATTTGATTGAATCATTTATTTCTCTAGAAATTTCTTCAATGTTCATTTCTACTCCTTTTTTTAGGGGGTCTGCAATGCCTTTTCTGATATTGATCACCTATATTACTTGTACTTTTGGCTACTTCTTGGTCCAACTCCACCCCAGTTTTTACATTATCTATTCTTCAAATTGTGCCCTCTATGCAAGTGTTGAGAGTCTGATGATTGCTATAGCCAGTGTTGTTCCTAACTACCTCATGGGCAACATCGGGGCAGGAATTCATGTGAAATATAACTCTTCTGCTTTCCTTTTCTTATTCACATGATTTGTTAACAGGGAATATTTATGCTAGAAATCAAAATGTAGCATCTTTTTGAACCATTATAGCCATATATCATATTTTTCTCTCAATAAAAGTACCATCAAAATTTTAAGCAATCCTGAAGATGACAGTGATTATAGTAGAAGAGCATGCAACTAGCATACGCCAACTCATTTTTTTAGCAAATTAAAATGGTACACGTGATGTTCTGAACTTGAGGAGTTCCAAAGTTGCATAGTACTAACCGCCACAAAAAATGAACTCAACTGGTAATATCCCATAGATGTGGGAAAAGCAAAATGGAAAAATATTAGCTTTCAGTTCAAGTCAAATAACCTAATGTGAGGAGACGTGAACAAACCCAGATAGACTTTGAAAGACAATTATAAACAGATAAAACCGTTCTAAACGATCCAAAAAAAAAATACAAAATACAAAATACAAACAGAAGATGCAAGGGAAAAAGTGACGTCTAATGGTCAAAGTTCAGAAAGAATGGCAGGGATGTAATGAGACAATTCTGCAGTTAGTGACTGAAACCCATTGACAAGCTGTGTGTGGAATTCTTGATCTTCCTCCCTGATTAATCTAAAGTGCACACGGATTGCACGCTTACAAACAGCCATAAACTCAAGAAGAGCAGCAATCAGTTGTTGCAGCTCCTGCGAACGCAACCTTGTTGCAGGCTCGCCAGAAAGGAAAGCTGTACAAACACTAAGCACTCCACTGTTCACCTATAAATGTATCGAGGAAACGAGGAAACTATCTTATTAACGACAAAAGAAGAAGAAGAAGAAGAAATAAAGGAGAGGACATCTGTTTTAAAAGAATTCACAGAAGCATTTAACTAAAGCTAGACAGCATCAAAATCTCTGACAAGCAGAAATAACAAAGATCGCAATAACTCACTTGAACTGCAACAGAGCCTTGAAGTATCCTTTGTAAACTCTGGAGACGTGGGAGTTGATCCCCTTCTGAGCTACAAGGCTCTTCAAGTTCATTTCTTAGGGCTGCTGTTCGTGTTTCAATCATCCCAATTGTTGCAAAAACAAGCCGATACCAGAATT
>CAIGRO010128062.1:0-24217 GCA_903798355.1 Fraxinus baroniana
GAAAAATCATGGAATGCTTACAACTCTTAAGCATTTTGACTTCTGTTCTCCATGTGCAGTTCCAACGGTGTAGGAAATATGTAAGTTCAGGAAGATTCAACTCATTGCAGTTGGGTTCAAAGATTTTTATTTATTAATGACATCTTGAATAAGAAGATGAAGCCACACCTAACATTTCTGACATATATATACAAAGCTGATGATGCCTAAATGCTGTGATTTCTCTAGTTGCTCATGTTGTCTGAATGACTTGAAACTAGATCTTGACCAGAGAAGATCTTGACTAGAGAGAGATAATACTGTAACTAGGAATGTAATTATTCTCATTGACGCTTATGGGTGATGGTCACCAGTGCTGCTAAATATAATAAAGCAATACGAGACTTATTTGTCTTTTTTTATTTGAAAAGTCAAACCCAATCCTTTTCTCAAGTCTTAGAAGAAATGCTTCTAATGGTTTATTATTTTTGTGTGCGACTGTTTTGCAGGAAGGTAGAATCACATTTCGTGGAGGATTTTGGAATTACTTCAGCATGGGTGAGTCTATAATTGCTTAATAGTAACCAACATAAAGCCTTAGATTGCTATTTTTGTTGGTGAGATTTGTATCCATCTCAAATCTGTGATCGTGATAGAACTGCATACATCTGTTTGCATAATTAAAATGTTGTGAATTTCGTAAAACCTTTGGAGTAACAGCAGCCCTTACTGATGATATGCTCGCACAAAATTCAGCAAAATTTAAAGCTGATCTGAGCTGTACAGTCCAATGTGTATGAAAATTGTACAAAACTGTTTTGTTTCCATGATGATTGAATCAGTTACGTAAAATATGCATCATTCTTTTGTTTTTTCCTTTTTCACTCTGCTGAATCATGATTCTTAATTCATAGCAGTAATTATCTTACTTCATGCACACTTATGGGGAAAGCATATTACTTGGTTATCTTGACTTATCTCGTAGAATTCTATTTTAGGGACTGAAACCATGGAAATTAAAAGCTCAGTACTATGCAAAATAGCACAAAATCATGGAAGAGAAATAAGAGAGGAGCAAAGACACGTGAATAAGAGAGAGTGGATCATATTTATCTAATTTTTATTCTGGAGGAAGAATATAAAGACGTAAGGCTAGTTAGTGTGCTTAACAAATTCTCCTTCATCTATTAACTAGTACACTTGACCCTCAAACTACCCAATGACTTGCCAGACAAATTTACTAACTGTCATTAACTCATAATGTATAAAGTGTGAACCACCTTCTCTAATAATTCTTCTTGAACAAAATGGCAATCCACCATATATTATATCCTTCCACAGAATTGCTGGATCAGATGAAGCATGGAAAGCTGCTTGATCGTCGAAGAACAAATCCATAGTTTGTTTGCGAAATCCAATTTCCTCTGTAGTTCTGTATTAAGTGAAACATACTTCTGTACTCATGTTTAGCATCAGTTCTTGCGATGGTGCCTGCACCACCACAAACAACAACAAGAAGAATATAGCCACATTTACAAAAAAAAATATTTCTATCTGACTACTTACAGCATGGAGAACATTCTACAGCAGTTAAGCTACACATGATGTCTAATGCCATGAACTTATTTTTTGTTTCTCATTTTTTGTTGTAGGGATGGATGCACAAGTGTCTTACGCGTTCCATTCTGAACGAAAGCTGCATCCAGAAAAATTCAAGAACCAGCTGGTTAATCAGGTAAACATGTCAATTATTCTGTTGATTGGAGCTCCATTTCGTGCAAAGCATGAAATTTTTTCCATCTGGAGTATGTTTGATGCACTGAAACAAATTTATAGTAAATTATGAACTGGTTTTCAATCAGATAAGAAATCCTGTTACTGCAAGCTGATACACTTGTTTGATTAGACATGGGTAATATGTTGGCATTAGATGCTATTCTGTTCTCTCTATGCTACATGATGTTTTCATCATAATATTTTGAACTTTTACTTTCATTTATTTTACTAAAATAATGTGAAGTTTGAAAATGCGAAACACAGGATTAACTTTTACAAAAACTTGAGTCACAATAATTTTAGTTAAAAATTATTGATGACACTAAAACTTGTTCTTCTTGAATAATGTATGGAGAATAGAAGCTCGAGATTCGGATTATGTCAGTTTAATTGCTAAAATGACACATATTGGATTGATATTATCAAACGATGGAGGTGATTGTGTGATATGATATCACCTCCTTTCTTCGGGCTCGTCTAGATAAAACGAAAATATTTTTATTTTGCACATATCATGGACAAATCTCACTTGTAAAGATGCATTTATTTCCTCTTAGAGTACATATGCAAAGCTTGGATGCTCGCAAGGATGGTTCTTTGCTCCTCTTGTTCACCCTTCTTCAAAGTAAGTGTACATGTGTGTCCAATTTCAGGGTTACACTTTACTTCTTGCCCATAAAATAATTGTAAGGTGTTTACTGATAATT
The DNA here is from genome assembly GCA_903798355.1 of Fraxinus baroniana. NCBI lineage: Eukaryota > Viridiplantae > Streptophyta > Magnoliopsida > Lamiales > Oleaceae > Fraxinus > Fraxinus baroniana. The sequence goes on from CAIGRO010128062.1 coordinate 2,463, forward strand.
GTCAGTTTTGCTGTACCTGTTTTGGAACTTATCGGCAATGTTTCTGTCATGCATTATTTAGTACTATGTGTTGGATGTACCTCATAACAACACATGAGCATTACACTATATGTTTAGTTTTTTTTCTTTGCCTGAAATAGCAGTCGTAATGCAGGAATATAGCTCAACTTGCCAAGGTCAAGATCATGAAAAGACATGGTTATTGGCAAGATCTCCATATTCCCCACAGGTAGATCACTTATTTGTTTTGCCCGAATAATGCTCCCCTGTTGCAGTTTCTTCTTCTATTTGTTATTTCATGGAAATATGGAAGGAAATGAGAAGCTGAATACAACTATATTTTCTTGTTAAAGAGCCATTTCTAGCCCAATCTAATTTTCTCCGATATTATATTTAGTCCAATCTTTTGATAAATTACATGAAGCCTCTGAAGAATTGTATGCCTGAGACGTTTCGTAGATTTAGCCCTTGTTTGTTCCGCATTATTTCGAAAATATATTTTTCTCTCTTTTATTTTCAATAAAATAATATTACAAGCAAACCCAAAACTTTTCTTATTTTTAATTACACATTCTCCATCAAAATACTATTTCAAAATGCATTTTGGACAAAAATTGAGGCTCAAACAAGCTCTTAGTTTTGAAGGGTCAAAAAGGAGAGGGATAGGCAAGTATACGTTTAGCTGATCTTTTAGACTTCAGATTTATGTGCAGAGATCTTCTGTTGAGATTTTACAGAGAAAAAGTTTAAATACTTCAAATTCTTGGCATAATTTTTTAAAACTCTAAAATGAAATGTAACTACATAACCATTTATGCTTCCACTTTATGTATCTTGTAGATTCTATTCCTAATTTTGTGTGTTTTGTTCTAACAATGCAGCATCAGGTCCATTGTATGTCTCAACTTACCTAGCTTCTCTGGTGGACTAAATCCTTGGGGAACACCGAATATAAATAAAAGAAGTGATGTGCGTGCTCTCTTAAAACACGTTTTTCTTATTATTATTATTTTTTTTATTTTTTATTTTATTTTTTTTCACTTGAAAGGGTAGGGACTCTTATAATCAATCCATATAACATTGTTTTCTAATATATTTCATGCTTCAACTTGATGTCTAGAGAGACTTGACCCCACCTCTCGTCGATGATGGCCTTCTAGAGATTGTTGGTTTTAAAAATGCTTGGCATGGACTGGTTTTGCTTGCTCCTAACGGTCATGGAACACGTCTTGCACAGGTTAGAGTCAAATAGAAAGCTGGGAGAAACTTAGATTCAGTTAAACCAGCGACCTGAGCTATTGTTGATTTTTTTTTTGGTTTTCTTCTACTCAGGCACATAGAATACGTTTTGAATTTCACAAGGGTGCTGCTGATCACACCTTCATGAGGGTTGATGGTGAACCATGGAAACAACCCCTTCCTGTGGATGATGACACTGTTGTTGTAGAGATCTCTCATCTCGGCCAAGTGAAGATGCTTGCTACCCATGACTGCAGATCCAAAAGTGTTCAAGACCCCTCATCTCACAACATTGAGGATGAAGATGAAAGGGATAGCGACAATGAAGATGAATCTGTAGGGGAAGAATGGAGAAAATTCGGGGCAGCAGATACATTTAAGATTCTGGACGAGGTTGACATTTCTCATCTTAGTTAAATCTCTTGAAATTTGTTGCATCTTATTTCTTACAGGTTGAAAAAATAACTGAACTTCAACACTTATTAGACATTTGTGTTAGGCAACATTAAGGGCGTGATGAATTGTAGTGGTCGAATTATCTTGTGGCTAACTGGAATGGACAATTGAGATTTATATATAGAACGTTTGAAAGGTTCATATTGTTGTTTATTTAGGGATAAAACTTATGAGGTGACATTCTCACGGAACCCAAAGTATAAATATGATATTTCAACTCAAATAATATTATTCATCACCAGTAATGATGATCAACCATCTTGGACAATGAATCAAATGATCCACTACCGCTTAAACGAGTGATCATCAACACCATTGATGAATAACATTACTCTTTAGACTCGGTGCCTCTTGCAAATTGCTCTTACACCAAAAACTACATACTAAACAAAAATAACAAACAATTCTATAGAAATTATTTGTCCTTAAATACAGCCTCTATTATGATAACCTGTCTGAACCGTTATCATACAAAAGATCATATTAATTGTGAGATATATTGAGAGAGATTCAACAAACAATAAAGGTTACTTCATAACCCAGCATATTGGTATTCCCCCAAGCATTTTGTTACAGCTTCATTAGCTTTCTGAGACACTGTCCTTTCTACTCTTTTCTTTTTCTCCCTGAAGGCCATAAACAATAGCAGCAAAAGTCAATAAACAAATCTGTGGAAGATTTCAACTAGAATGTGAGGGCATAATTCATTTGGTGTACGTTTGGTATGCAGCATTGTACTGGATAATACTATATCCAAGACTTTAACTACTTTTTCTTGTTTAGAGCATGTTTGAGCCCCATTTTTTTCCCCAAAAATGCATTTTGGAATAGTGATTTGATGAAAAATGTGTGGTTAAAAGATAAGGAAAAGTTTTGGGTTTGCGTGTAATATTATTTTATTGAAGAATTGTTGAAAATAAGAGAGAGAGAGAGAGAAAATGTAAGAGAGAGAGAGAATGTATTTTGGAAATAATGGGGATCAAACAAGGGCTTAATACTGTTGAATATTGTTACTGTACAAGTGCTTGGAGTTTTGGGGAGGAAATTCTAACCTGTCAACATATTCCTTTAGTAGTTCTTTTGCTTGAACCAGCTTAGAGAGTAGATTGCGGTAGACATCAAGATCACGATCAACACTTCTCTTATTTACGTTCAGTGCTGCACAAAGCTGTCAAGCCATGATAGAAATGAGTTAATGATAATATATATCTCTACTTTATATAGATTATTATGAAGCGTCCCCAAAAAACAAAAACCCACGCGTGCATACAACACTCTGTAAAGCGGAACATTTTCAACCTGAACTCAAATTTTCACAGCTTCATTAATTAGAGACACGTTGATGTCTAGAAAAGGAATTAAGAGACATGTTTATTCTAGAAAAGGAATTAAGAGACATGTTTACCCATAATGCATGAAAGACATTGTGTAATAATACTTAGGGAACAGAAGAGAGAGGCATCACTCTAATATACTTACACTGTTACACAGATGATGTTCATTTGTACGCAAATTATTGTAATTAGAAAGCTGATCAAATGGACCACTTTTAAATAGACAAACATATTATAGATCTGTACACCTTGACTTTTTCTCAGGTAGCTTTCTTGAGCCTATCCAGCTAGTGAGGCATTGGATAGTAATTCATCAATGGGATAAAAAGAATAGAAACAGAGGGAAGTCTTCGCTTTCTTTTATTCAAACATTTTCTCCTTTTACGGGACAAGATCAAAAGATAGTAAATCAGATAATTTACTGGAGCTTGACCCGGACTGTTCTATCCATTAATTCACCCATTTATGTATCATAGACAGAAGAGATATTTTCTTTTTCCTTTCAGGATTCTCATCAAGTTCAAATATATATCATATAGTGGGTAATAATGGAGTCAATTTTAATATTTAAACAGTGGCAAAAACTACTTCTACATGACAAGGGAACTCGAACATGGAAGTACACATTAAATCTGATTAAAATTGGAGATGCCGCACAAATTTCTGAGTAATTTAAGTTAACAAGTATTTTCTAAGCTTCACTGTGAATTTTCAAGTCATGAAATTGGTTGAGGAATAATGATATTGGCATAGTAGGTAACCTGTTTTTAACATTGGAGTTGGGAAACTGGATGGTCAGGAGATGGAAAATATTGCCTAATACTTCAAATTATCTCTAAATACTGAAGAAAATGTGAAAGGAAGAGGGAAGAGGTTGCAGACAAATAGCTTTTCTTTTTACCGTTTTAGAGATAGTAACCATCGCACCATGTATCTTAGTGAAAGTTTTCGGTCGACTTGAGTAGAGCTTTAAATATTATCAGCTTTAACATCTGGCTATTCCCTCTTTTCTGAAATTTGGCTCATCAACGGAGAAAAAAAACGAGAAAAGAAGATGTGGAGAGTCCAAAACTGGGATTTTAACCAAGCTATATATTCCTATGCAGCTAAAGCAAATAGTCACCCAAGTAAAACCGATTGTGGGCTTTTTTAGGCTCTTACGGGAGTTCCATTTCTTAAAGTTTTGAAGGAAAGAACATCCTTCTTCAGAGAGTAACCACGAGGTGTTAATTTGCAAATTCATTTGTCCATCTACAGTATGTTTTGTATAGTGGGTATATATTACATCTTCTGCAACTTCTTAGTTTTATGACAAAAACAACAACAAAATAATAATAACATCGACGAAAACAACACACGTTATACATTATATATCTACATTGACCTATGCAAACTTTTGGATATTGATCATAGATGTGTAGCTATTATCTTCAGAGAAGGAGATAAAGCAAGGCCTTTGAAACTTCAGGAAAGCTTGTGGGGGCTTTAGAACACTACACTAAAACAAGGTAATTACTGAATATATTAGTTTTACCTCCATTCAGAACATTTTTAACAGGTGCCTATTAACTAACAAGTGCATAAGATGAAGCTGTTTTATCCCAATAAAACAATTGGCAGCAATCAAGTAGACAAGCCTTGATGTTTGAAAGGTACTCTTAAAGATCATATGCTCCTTTGACTACAAATTCTTCACGGAATTATTAGTATCAATTTCAAATAATTTTCTAACCAGTACAGAAAAATCTTTTGTAAACGAGTTGTAAAACCCAGCTCTACCATTGAACTATACCAATGCCACAGGATTTGAGAGCCCTAATGAGTCAATACATAGACAAAACATCATTAGCTTTGACTTCGTTCCTTAACTGTTGGAAGTTTGACAATGATCAAACATTCTGATTCAAACAACAACTGATGACTTGCCCTTCATCTATTAAACCTGTTTGTAATACTACATAGAATTCCAGGGAAGAAATAAAAAGTGTAAACAGGTCTAAGAAGAGACATCCTCACAAAATTTCTCCACTGGGTACCTCAAGCCTCTCTGTATGACCCTATCGATTTCAAATTTATATCTTCTTTTACAAACAAAATACGCCATCTCATGAGACAAGATGTTTAGCTCTTGTTTGGTATAGCTTTTTTCAGATTTTAAGCTAGTCAAGTTTCTTTTTGAACTACACATTTTACTGGACCCACAACTTTTATCCATTTTTTAATTCCTTACCAAGCATCAAATACAGATACAGTTATCAAGTTTCTTTTTGAACTACACATTTTACTGGACCCACAACTTTTATCCATTTTTTAATTCCTTACCAAGCATCAAATACAGATACAGTTAGCAATCCAAAAACAATTTCCTCCTCCATTCAGTCAACACACCCATTCAGAGATCATAAATCACTCTGAGGTATGTAGAAGACTTACTTCTCAATGAAATGACACGTTGCTGTCAAGAATGACTTGGCTCAAAGAGAAACCAAAGGGTGAAGATGGCATAGAGAAGTAACTTTGGAAATGCAAATACTGCAGAGTTTGAAAAGAGGATCCATGAAACCAGTCCTAAGTTAGTGTGGGATAAGACACTGTTGAATTAAGTTGAGTTGTATCACTAGATTCAGCAACTGCTACTGACTTTCAGGATGTCTAGAGAAGCAGAATATCTAATCACATTTAAGTAAGTTGTGGATCTAATCCTATCCATCTAAGACTCAGAATTCTTGCCGTTTATACCAATGAAAAATTTGATGTCCCGGAACCTAAACCAAGCTAACCTACATAATTTGTAAACACCTGCTTTCAACAATAGCTTTCTTTACAAGACTTGAAACAAATATTCTTTCTACAGTTCCCTCACTTGAATGAATTTTGGAAATTTAATAAATAGCCGGCTTTGGACCTTCAATTCATTAACCCATAATATTTATTTAGATGGCCAGATACCATACAGTTATTACTAATGCATTCTAATACCCATCATACTTTCAGCAGAGACCAAGCAGAAAACAAAAAACTAATTTTTGGTACTCCTTATTGATAACTAATATCCTTACGATTCCTATTTCATATCTATAGTTTTCCATGATGAGGAAAGCCTGGCTTAAGCAATAAAAATGTTGTCACGCCCTGAAGCAAAGGCACTCTCCCAAGGTCCGAGTATTGGTGTCAGAACATGTGTCCAAGACTAACATGGTCCTGACAAGGTTCAATACATGTCACAATTTTACTTTATTTTACATTTCAAAATTCCATCTTACAGGGACACATCCGCATCATTTCAGGAGATGTTTTGGGGGATAATAAGTCATGTACAAGGAATATTTACAAAATAGGGTCAACATGAAATTCTGAAAGGTTAATGCATGTACATGAACATAGAAAAGAAACAATATTTGGTTCCAAAATAAAAGATGGTGGCAACAGATATTTCTTCCACATTTTTTTTTTTTTGGAGATAGTTATCCAACTTCGAGTTTTTCTTATACCTATTCATCATGTATTACCACTCAATGTTCAATATCCCTTTCAATCACGTCTTTTTCTTCATTTCTTATTCTGGAACTGATTTGGTGGAGCCCATTGATAGTAGCCTGGTGAGGTTCTTGTCATCTTAATTCTGGACTGTTGAATATTTTTTTACTGTAGCTGCTAGCTGATTACTCATGTACCCAAGTTTCTATATAATGAACTTTATGAAATGCTACAAGCTGCAGCACAGACAAATAAAACTCCACTCCAGGCCTCAAAAGGAAAATAAAACTGCCGAGCCATTCTATCAACATTGTATCAATACCGATATAAGTTATAATATCCCTTATACAGATACAACAGAATATATAAACTAAAATAGCAAAATTGGCATTCTTACATGAGGCTTCAAAATAAGGAAAGTCTTGCAACAGGAAAGGAGAATTTTTTTTACCTTTTCTAAGTCAGTGGGTTCTGTTGCATTTGCTAACTCGAGCAGCCGGAAGAGACCGACAGCAAAGAATCGGCTGTAGCTGAAATTTCCTTTGTTCCTAGCTCTTTCTGCAATGTCCTTTAAGGTGGCTTCAACTTCTCCTTCCCTTGATGCAAAATCGACTAAAGTATTGGCAGTCTGAGAATGGGCCCATTCTTCTAACTTCTGTGCATCAGCCCTGCAATGCATAAAATTGGACATAAAATTTAATCCATGAGAGCTTAATTCTAACCATTCAAGACCAAGAAGAAGGCCAATATAACAATGAAATTACACAAAGGCTATATAAACATCTCTCTTTTCCACAATTAGCAGTATGATTCGTAGAACATAACCAACATTTATATGATGTTCTGGCTTTCTGAAATGTTCTATTTATCAGACTTGGTGAATAAGTAGTATCACATCAGCTATATAAATTTTCCGTATTTACACTACAAGACAACTAAAATGAAACTAGTCCAAATAAGCATTGACTCTATTTGATTCTCATCACCAGTCGCGAAAACAAATTAAGGGTTAAGGGATGTTTAAGACATACCTATATTGATCGGGGTCCTCATTTAGAGCCATAATATAAGCTTTAAAAATAGTGTATCGATCCTCATCGCTTGGGTAGCCCTCCATGAGCTGATCATACACGGTAACAAAACCAAGTGCAAACACAGGATCATATCGATATGTACTCTTGTACCGCATCAAATGTTGTTGTACTATCAGCTCTTGCAATACAGTGTTGTATATACTTGGAACCGGCTTTTTATATGCTTTCAAGAAATTTAGCTTCGTCTCAGACACAGTAGGTACATCTGAAAACAACAAGCACCCAAAGCAAATAGCAGGAGTTTATTATCTGGAATTTAATCAGTAAATGAAGTAAAAACACATATTTTCAAGGGGAAAACTGAAAGATGGAGGCCTGAATCAGATCAGTTAAATTATAAAAATCTAGAAATGTCATCGTTCAATAAACAATTCCATTGCACAGTATCTATCATATTCGTGCAAGGTATGAGTGGACGAGCATAAATTACACCTAACTGTTATAGCTAATATAAACACTTGTTTCAATTGTCGCAATCTTAAATTGTCAATTCACTAACAGAAACTACTCAATTGAACCATTAAATTGATAATGCAAAGGTACAAAAATTTCGGCCCAAAATGCTACTAACAGGTGTCGATTCAATAAGTGAAAATTCAAAGTCAATTAACTATAGAATTAAGCAAATAATAAGTTCAGCATTGTATTGAGCTCACTAAAATTTCTACCTTCCTCCAAAAATTAAAGCCGTACTCCCACTCTGACCGGTGAAAATACTTAGTTTAAATCGAAAAGACCACACTTTTTTTTCATAAAATCTACTATAATTCCGCAATGGCCTCAAACTTGCCTGTGGAAGTTGACATGCAATGAATTACCACTCGTGAACTCGTCGAAACTCGAAGATTAAACGAATGGCGATTTGAAATCGTGCTCCGAAACTTGAAAGCATCGAAATTGTAAGCCAAATTACGCGCCGAAGGAATTGGAAACTTGGATAGACTGATCGAACTGAAAGAAAGTGAAGTTACAGCCGCCATTTTTATGAATTACAGAGAAATTTGTTGTTTGTGTTTGTAGAAATTTGAGTTCAGAGTTCCATTTCTTCTGAAGGGAAAACAGAGATTATGCAATTTTCGGATTTTTATCATATGAAATTTTTGAGAGAGAGCCAATGAGCGTTTAACACTTGGACTTTAAGCAGGTTGCTGACCTCACATTTTTTAGTAATGCTATTCATCCAGTTATAAACACAGTCTAGGTGACGTTAATGTGACATTAAATGATATGTGAAATTAAATAAGTTTTCATCTAACATATCATTTAGAGCCACCTAAACTGTGTTTATAACTAATAACATTACTCCACATTTTTAGCTCGTGCTCTATTTTATTGGTATTCATTTCCACTGGGGTTAAAACCCCAATTTAGATGGCGTTAACGTGGAATTAAATGATAGGTAAAATTAAATAAGTTATTTAATTTCACATTTCATTTAACATATGAGTTGTTATAGAATAAATTTATCTAGCACCACTAGAACATCAGACTACGTAGCATTATGTTATAAGGTAATTAGTGCAAAAAATTCTTACCTCTCCATAATATTGTGTAAATCGTCCTTACCTTTTATTTTTTTGGCACTTTTACCTTAATTGCCAAAAAGTCCTTCCATCCACTTAACGTCAATATCTCCTTTAACTGAACACAAAAAGCCAATTTTATTTTAAAGCCTGTTTGGTGCACATTAAAATGAGAGAATATATTTTTTTAAAGTGATGTGATGGAGAATATATGAATTAAAAAGAAGGAAAAATTATTGATATGATGGAAAATATTATTTTATTGAAGAATGTGCGTTGAAAATAAGTAAAAAAATGAGAATGAAAAAAATAATGGGGGCTCAAACAGAGACTTAAAAAATGAAGGGTAATATAGTCTTAGAAATTCTTCCCCTTATCTTCTCTTACGCGCGCATGGTTCCACTGCAGTTTTCCCTTAAAAAAATTCAATTTCTTCAATTTCTTTGTGCATTCTTCCCCTTCTCTTTCCCTTTCCTCATCTTGGAGAAAGGTGGTGACGATGTTGATGAGTGTGTGGGTGGAATTATGTATAATTTAAGGGATAAAGATGCAAAATTCCCAGTTTGGACATTGGCGGGGACATAAGGTTGCTAAAAACTTCTAGGCATTAAAGATAAGTGATTTAGGAGAGCTTTAGTAGTCCAACATACTTTTTGTCTACGACATTATCCTTTTTACCTTAGAGGTTATGTATTTGATTGTTTGTTTCCAGATTCCTTACAATGGAGTATTGGTGGTTCTGCAATTGATGCGGTTGGTTCAAGGGTGAGAAAAATGATGGATTTGGGAAATTGTAAGATGTATACAAGCATGTTTGTGATTAAGGTGTGTTTGAGCCACATTATTTTGGAAAATGTATTCTGAAATAATAGATTGATGGAGAATGTGTGGTCGAAAAAGAATGAAAGTTATTGATGTGATGAAAAATATTATTTTATCGAAGAATGTGTGGTTGAAAATGAGTAGATGAATGATAATGAAAATTATAATGCGTACTAAACAGGGGCTAAGCAAACATTTATTTATGGTCTTTATCCTCTGATGGGTAATTTACACCATCAAATTTGAGTCACCTAAATAGACGAACATTTCTTAATCTATCCAACTGATAAGGATCTAAATGTTGTTCGTTTAGTAGCTTCAAATGATGCACCAGCTTCTTCGTGATTAGATTTTTACAACTGTAATTGTCTATGATCAAATAGTAAACAGTATCATTGGCCTGAAAGACCTCTTTACACTGAGTTAAATCTCCTTACTTGAGTGAGCATAAGATTGTCTCTACAATACATAAAAATCTCCTTTTTCTTCTCTTAAAACTTCATTGATATATTCTTCGTCTTCCTTATCTCAGACATCCGATTCATTTTCTTCTACTGCAAGTCTCCTGTTATTTTCTCTCCGAAATACAGGCCCCACGATCCGTTCATGGTTGATTTCCTTATTGTCAATTGATGATTCTGCCTATTATTTCCAACAACTCGTAACAACAATTGAAGAGTCTATCCGATCTAAGTAGTAAGATCTTCAAGTCGTCGATTTTGGATGTCCAAATTTGCTCTAGTAATTGGTACGTCGCCAATGGGTATAAATCAAAGATATAGAGATGGTAAAAGGCCTGCTTTGATACCACCTGATGCAACACAAAAACGAAAATAATAATAAAAGTGTCTAGTTCGTAACAAATGAACGGGTGTTTGCTCGAATTTCGCTCGAACATATGTGATAACTATTTGAAATCTACCAAATAAATATTGTAATCAACCACTTAACGAAGAAACTAAAATATCTTATTAATCAAGAAAAAATATCTAATTTAAAAAGTCCTAAACACTTGTTTGAGGACTCAAAATAAATCCTAATTCAAATGAGATTCTAATTCTATAGATAAATTTAAATAAATAAGGAAACTAAAAAAATCTAATTAAAACTAAAAAACTGTAAAAGATAAAATTATCCTTAAACTAACTAAAAATATAAAAATAAAAATGTTAAAACAGACCCTTGAACAATGGAATTTGACTATGAAAATTTGACATAGTCATCCAAAAAATTATGTAGAATTAAAAAAAAAACACTCTAGGATTGTACTAATGGACGAAAATCAGACATTCGAGCTGAAAGAGTTTTTAATCCGACATCGTATAGTGACCAATCAAGATTAACAGTAATAGATATCAACATGCGAATAGAAGAGATCTTAGCAGCTGGAGAGAATGTTTAATAATAATCAATGCCATATGCATGTGTGTAACCTTTAGCAACCAATCAAGCTTTCAATTGATCAACAGTTCCGTCAAGATTGAACTTCGGAACAAAGATCCATCTATTACCAACATGATGTATTCCAGGTGGTGAAGGATCGAGTCCCAAGTCTTATTCTCATGCAAGGCTGCCATTTCTAATTCCACAACACGTTGCTACTCCAGATCGAATAAAGCTTATGTCACTATCTTTGGTACAAAAACACTAGAAAGCCAGGATGTGAAATAGGAAAACGAAGGTGACAACGAATCAAATGTGACAAAGTGGCTGACAGGATCTTTAGTTACACAAGTATGTTTACCTTTACGAAAAGCAATAAGCAATGGCTCAAGATCAGAACAGATGATAGATACAAGATTTGTAGATGATAAGGTGACAAATGGGACTGCAGACGTCGATGGCTTAGATTGTTGAGGATGAATTTGTAAAGGATGAGGTGGTTCTTCAAGAGCAGACAACTTTGGTGTAGTAGATAGAGACGAGTCTAGTCCGGGAGAACTACCAACTGGTAGATATGGATGGGTAAGCAAATGAGTTCCCTAGTGGATTCTGGTTACATACTATGAATAGAAAAATTGGGTGTTGACTCGTCTAAAGTGACATCTGCATCTATAAAATAGCGTTACAGGGAAGGATTGTAGCAACGATACCCCTTTTGTGTTTGGGAGTAACCAGGGAAAATGCATTTCACGGAGCTAGAGTCAAGTTTGTCATGATCAGGACCAAAGTGATGAACATAACAAACAGGCCCCAAAACCTCGAGAGGTAACGAGTATTGTGGAGAAGTGGAAAACACAATAGAAAGAAGGATTAACCATCAAATTAGAAAGAGATGATGATCAAGATGACAATGCTACTGCATGGGTGAAACAGAAGATTGGAGAGCTCGAGTGTTGACCTATGGTTGATCTCATATTTTGATTATAACAAACAAAATATTTTTATCGCTAACATTTGTATTCGAGTCTTCACTTTTATGTGTTGTGAACTTGATCAAATTGAAGACAAAACAATTGCTACCAAAGGATGTGAAGGTGACGATCAAGAAAGCTCAAGGTGGAAATCGAGCATTCACAATTGAAGACAAATCGAGCACTTACGTCAAATTCAAAATCGAGCAACAAATCGTGCACTCGCACCAAATCAATCGAAGATATTAGAAATATATGTTTGAACTCACTTGTAAAGGTAAAATACTTCAATCCCCATCAATGACTCATTTAAAAGCTCAAGTGACGAATTTTTTTATGCACAATAAAAATTTACTTCGTTAAACGTTTACACTAAAAATATTTTTCAAATGTAAGAATTTCAACTTAATTTGTAATCCAATTTAGCATCACTTACTTTGAAAAATCAATTAAAAATGTTATGAAAAAAACTTATTTGTTGCAAATAAACAAAAAAGAGGGGCCAAAGTTTTGACCATCCGAATGTCCAGATAACGAACCGAACGTCCGGTTCGGCCACAACGATTGAAAAACCAACCATTCTGATTTTGACATGCAACGGCAATTTTTTAGTCGTCCGGATGATTGTCCGGTTCGACAGAAAATTTATGTTTTCAACTGCTACAAATACCAACTCACTTACCATTTATTATTACAACTTAAGAGCATATTTTTGCTTTGAAAAACTTTTGAAAATCATTCTACACATCAAGTTTTTCATACCTAACACTTGAACTTCATTCATTACTATTTATTAAAGTGTTAGCATATTTCTCTCTTGGTACTTAATTGTCATCATATCATTTGTTAAGAGAAAATTTTCAATTTGTAAAATCAATTTTCTTCAAACTTGTGGGTCGTGTTGAGGTCTCATAAATCTCAACATTGTATAAGGATCGATGCTCCTTGGTTGCAAGTCATCGGAAGCTTTATAAAGGGTTGGATTGCACCACAAGTCAATCAACATAGTAAAATTGGCCTTGTTTGTGCTGGAGAGCTTGGTAACGGAGGACGTAGATCATTGCGTTGGATGAAATCTTCATAATTATAACATTTACATTTTCTATCTCTCTTTACTTATTGCGTTCATATTCATACTTATTACTTGAATTAATCTATCTAGTTATTACGTGCTTAATTTTAGATTAAAGTTTCGAAAAAGTGTTAAAAAACCAATTCATCTGCCCTCTTGCTTAGCTGTTCTCGAACTATCAATTGATATCAGAGCAAGGTGCTCGTTTTAAAATTAATATTTTAAAATCTCAAAAATTTATTTGTCAAAGCCTCAAATACAATTCCCTCAAAAACTACTTGTAACTTTTACAACAAGGATGAACATATTACCTACAATTGTCTAACAAAAAAGAAGCTACACGTTGAAAACAAGTGGACTCGAGGATCCACTAAAATTAACTACCAAGGACCCAAACTTGTATGGGTACAAAAAATCAAAAGTTGAATTACTATTGTAGGTATCGAAGAAGATAACGAGTAAATGGTTCTTGGATAGCAGGTGTTCAAAGCACATGACCGGAGATAGAACTCTACTATCGAACTTCAAAAAGAAAGATGGAGGTCATCTCACATTTGGAGACAATGCAAAGGGAAAAATCATCGGAATTGGAAGCATTGGTAACCATATCTCCCCTTCCGTTGAAAATGTACTATTGGTAGATAACATCAAACATGATTTACTTAGTATTAGTCAATTATGTGATAAAGGTTATTATATTAAATTCGATTATTCTAAATGTCTCATTAAGGATACTACATCTAAGGAGTTAATGTTTATAGGAAGTTGAAGCAAAGATGTTTATATCATAAATATTGATTTTGAAAATGATGAAAAATGTTTAATGATAAAGGCTATCATATTAAATTTGATTATTCTAAATGTCTCATTAAAGATGCTTCATCTAAAGAGGTATTGTTTATAGGAAGCCGAAGCAAAGATGTTTATATCATAAATATCTATTTTGAAAATGATGAAAAATGTTTAATAAGTTTGAAAGTGGGTACTTGGCTATGGTATTGAAGACTAGGTCATGTTGACATTGATCTCCTTTCAAAAATCTCCAAAAATGGTTTTGTCAAAGGTCTACCAAATTTGAAGTTTGAAAAAGATAAAATTCGCTATGCATGTCAATTTGGTAAACAAGTAAAAAAATTCATTTAAATCCAAATTGCACTCATCAGCTACAAAACCACTTCAATTGCTTCACGTTGATCTTTTTGGACCATCAAGAAATGCTAGTTTAGGTGGAAAACACTATACTTTCGATATTGTTGATTATTTCTCTAGATTTACTTGGGTTTTTTTCTTAAGTCTTAAAGATGAAGCTCTAAAAACCTTTAAACATTTTCGCAAAAAAGTTTCAAAATGAAAAAGGATACTCCATTACAGCCATTAGAAGTGATCATGGTGGAGAATTTGATAATCTCACTTTTATTGAGTTTTGCAACGAAAATGGATATGAACATAATTTTTCGGCTTCTAGAACTTCTCAACAAAATGGTGTAGTAGAAAGAAAAAATCGCACATTGCGAGAAATGGCTAGGATCGTGCTAAATGATAATAGCGTGCTAAAATATTTTTGGGCCGAAGCCGTTCTTAATAGAGTTTTAGTTAGTCGAAAGAAAATCAAAACTCCATATGAACTTTGGAAAAGTGGAACTCTTAATATTGGTTATTTCAAAGTCTTTGGGTGCAAATGTTTTATCTTGATACAAGGGAAAACTCGAAAAATTTGATTCAAAATTCAACGTTGGAGTTTTTCTAGGATATTCATCGACTAGTAAATCTAATCGAGTTTTCAACAAAAGAATTCTAGTCATTGAAGAATATATGCATGTCACTTTCGATGAAACTAACTCTCTTGATCGTGAGAAATGTATTGATTTTGAGGTAGGATTGAAAACTTTATTCAAACAAATGACTATTCAAGATCAACATAAGGAAGATCCACATGATAAAAATCAAGAAGGAGAAAATGCTCAACAAAGTGAAGAAGAGCCAACCGAAATCCAAAATGACTTACCTCTACCAAAAGAATGGAGGTTTGTTTCTTCTTGTCCTAAATAACTAATCATTGGTGATCCATTAAAAAGTTATTACTACTAGAGCCTCTACTAAAAATCATTTAAGTAGTTGTGCATTCATTTCACAAATTGAACCGAAAAACTTCAAGGAGGCTGAGTTTGAAGAATTTTGAATTCTAGCTATGCAAGAAGAATTAAATCAATTTGAACGAAACCATGTTTTAGATTTACTTGCTAGACCAAGTGATCAAACCGTCATCGGTACTAAATGGGTGTTTAGAAATAAACGTGGTGAAAATGAGATAATTGTGTGTACCAAGCTCTTAGGGTTTGGTATGAACGATTGAGCAAATTTCTAATTTCACAAGGCACATCCCACGTTAGACGGCTATGATCCTACTGAGGATTTTCATAGAGTCATCGGGAAATTTTTTGAAAATATCACAAAAAGTTAGTGCAAATCAACTGACTCTTCCATGCAAGGTTTTACAAAATATCATTGACAATATTATCCTACCACGAAAGGGTCATCGGGATGAAATGAGTTCTTTTGATCTCTTTCTTCTCGACTCTTTTCTTGTCGGTAGGAAACTTGATTTTCCCACCATTGCATTAGGACTCAAGAAGATTGTTCCTTCATCATGGCACGTTAAAGCTTTACCATACGGCATGATTCTCAAAAAATCTTTAAAACAATTTAACGTTTCGTTGGATGATGAGACATTTGTCCAACTTTGAGCCACCGACACTATAAACATTAAAACCCTTAAATGTATGAAGATCACGAAAGAACACGATCAAATAGTGGCATATACCAAGGGGTTCGACCCCATCTCGGGTCCTTCGACTCTACCATTTGAGGGAGATGATGAAGGTAACGACGATGACCTCTCAGAGGCTCATATTTTTCCTCTCGACATTCTAGGCTCCAGTATCCTTCGATCTTCAATTGTATTGGCTTTACCTTTACCAAGGATCAATACAACACGTTGAATGCCGCATTGACTCTCTTACATCCTTGGTTGATGGTCTCAGCGGGATGCTCCATTAGATGCAAGTTCAATAGGCCACTATAAAAGCTCAACAGTACGCTATACTAGCTCAATAGGAAGCCATTCAAGCACAATAGGCGGCAATTCAGGCTCAACAGAATGCCTTCTACACCCATTTCCATGCCCGTTTTCCTCCTCTGCCTCTTCCGGAGTCATAGTCATTATTTTTCTTTATGATAAGCTTTTACCTTATTTGCTTTACAATGTATATTTTTTTTTAGCTTCATGATTAATGTTTTAGTTTGCCTTTTGATGAATATTTCACTGTGTTTTCAATTTTATGAGATTTCATTCTTTTTTTGCCTATGGTTGTTTCACTCTCTACTTCGTAATCTTTTTGCTTATGTCAAATGGGGAAAACATATGTAATGATGATATGCATGATTGACATGTATAAGAAAGGGGGAACATTATCATATGCTTGATCTATAAAAGATAGGTGGAACAGTATAGTAATGTACAAATCATATGTGATAAAGTATTTCTCTTATTGCAAATCATTGTTTGTTTGTCATAATCAAAAATAGCGAAATTGTTGACATATGGTGGATCTCATGTTTTGATTATAACAAACAAAGTATTTTTATCTCTAACATTTGTATTCTAGTCTTCATTTTTACATGTTCGTGAAGGTGATGATCAAGAAAGCTTAAGGTGGAAATCAAGTATTTTCAATCGAAGAAAAATCGAGCACTTACGTCAAATTCAAAATCGAGCTACAAATCGTGCACTCGAGCTAAATCAATCGAAGATATTAATTATATGTTTGAACTCACTTGTAAAGGTAAGATGCTTTAATCCGCTAGTAATGACTCATTGAAAAGCTCAAGTGACAAATTTGTTTAAGTGACAAATTTGTTTATGCACGATAAAAATTTACTTCGTTAAACCTTTGCACAAAAATTATTTTTCAAAGTTAAGAATTTCAACTTAATTTGCAATCATATTAGCATCACTTACTTTTGAAAAATCAATTAAAAATGTTATAGAAAAAGCTTGCCGGTTGTAAANAAATTTGTTTATGCACGATAAAAATTTACTTCGTTAAACCTTTGCACAAAAATTATTTTTCAAAGTTAAGAATTTCAACTTAATTTGCAATCATATTAGCATCACTTACTTTTGAAAAATCAATTAAAAATGTTATAGAAAAAGCTTGCCGGTTGTAAAAAAAAAAAAAAAAAAAAAAAGAGGGGCCAAAGTTCTGGCCATCGTGACATGCAACGACTATTTTTCACTCGTCGGCACTGTTCTGGACGTTCGAATGATCGTCCAGGTCAATAGAAAATTTATATTTTCAACTACTATAAATACTAACTCACTTGTCATTTATCATAACAACTTAAGAGCATTCAAGTGAGATTCTTTGAGCAAAATTATATTGATTTTTCATCTCATTTATTATCATAAAATAATTTTTGCTATGAAACACTTTTAATCAAATTAACTTTTGAAAATTATTCTACATATCAAAGTTTTTCATACTTAATACTTGAGAGCTTCATTTATTGCTATTTATTAAAGTGCTATCATATTTCTCTTTTGGTACTTAATTGTGATCATATCATTTATTAAGAAAGAAGTTTCAATTTCTAAAATCAATTTTCTTCAAACTTGTAGGTCATGTTGAGGTCCCGTAAAGCTCAACGTTGTATAAGGATCGGTTATCCTTGGTTGTAAGTCATCGAAACCTTTGTAAAGGGTTTGATTGCACTACGTGGCATTGCTCGTGTCAGAGAGGTTGGCAACGGAGGACGTAAATCATTGCGTTGGATCAAACCTCCATATTATATCATTAGCATTTTATATCCTTCTTTACTTATTGCATTCATATCCGTGCTTATTACTTGAATTAATCTATCTATTTATTACTTGCTTAATTTTAGATGACCAAGACGACAATGCTACTGCATGGGTGAAATAGAAGACTAGAGAGCTTGAGGAGAAGTGATTGTTGAAAGATCCAAGTAATATACGCCACAAATTTCATATCTCATAACAATCACCTCTTCGTCTTGAGATTCTGAAAAACAAACAAGGAATGATAAAAGGTTATAGAACATTGAAGAGTTGTGGTAATTTTCTTAATACACAATAAATTAAAAGAAAAGTCAGAAACAGAAGGATGGTCAAGCGATCAATATTAGGATTAAGATGTGCATTGCTTGAGCCTACAATACTAGTTCGGGAACCATTAGCAAGTGTGACACATTTGGAAGAAATAATAGGATGATAATCAAGAAGACAAGTAGACAAACCAATTGTGTTCAATTGCTCCAGAATCGATAATCCATGGATTGTGAGAGAATGACAATAGACAGTAAGAAGATGCAGTACCTAACTGAGAGAGAGTGACCATAGAAGTGGAAGCGACTTGTTTATGAGATAAGAACTCATCATACACATCTCGTGGTATAAATAAGAAATCAGATTTGGTGGTAAACTAGAGTTAGCCACTTGTCCAGATATTAGGTTATGAGCCTTATTAGACGAGACCTGATTAGCAGATTCAGATTGTTTGACACGTATGTCCCAACAATAATCAATGGAATGACCTATACTACTATAATGATTACATTTCCGGGGTTTATGATTTCCCGAATGACTACTGTCTCTCGTGTCTCGTCCACCCGAGGGCCAAAACAATGTCCACTTCAATCACTATGTTCATCCATGAATGAGCTACCCAAGGAATAAAAGCAGAATGATCTCCGTCGAGTGTATTATCTAATAGAGTAGAGCATTGAATACTAGAGCATTTCTTTACAAGACTGAGAAGTTCTTTTCTACCTATTATCTATGCTCGGATTTCTTTAAACGCTGGCAGAAGACCAATAAGGAATTTTACAACATCGATATCTTCACGCTGATTTTCCATAACGTTCAAATCAAGAGAGAGAGAGAGAGAGATGCACATCTCTCTCTCGACACATAGCCAAAAGCTTATTATAATATTCAACGAGGTTGGATGAGTCATTCGCAAGCCCAAAGTATTGTTTACATGTCTCATATATTCGAGTAAAATTTCCAATTTCAGAATGCATATGTTTGAGATGCTCCTAAATTTGCATAGTCATAGACATATAGAAGGATGAAGACCCAATATGAGGCTCAATACTACTAATCATATATTCCATGATGGCATTATCCTTTTGGCCCCGTTGATGCAGAATCACTTTCTAAGGACTTGATCGACGACTCGTTTAGAATCAAATGGCTAAATAAATTCTCACCCCGCAAAAGACCTTGACACAGTTAGCCCAGTAAGTGTAATTTATTTTTTTCAACTTTTCAGATGTCATGGGTCTAGTCAAGTTGAACATTTCCATCTTGGAGGACATGATGCCAACTACACAAACGAGTTGAATAATAAAAGGTAACTACAAAACAACTGGGCGATCTAGTGATTAAAGGAGTCTAGAAAAAAATTATAACTGGCCCAAAAGAGTTATCTACTGGACGTACTAGAGCTCAAATAACCTACAAACTTAAGCCCAAACTAATAGAAATATAACGGTCCAAAATAATTTAAATCACCGACAGCCCACAATTGAGAGGCAACCCAATAACAGCAGTGACCCAGCCAATTGCAATTACAGTGAATAGTCTGCATCCCAATTTTATGATAGAGTCTCTTGTCTTCACTTCCGTTCGTTACCAGCAGTTACCAATACACCAATACACAGCAATAAACGAGACATGGGCACACACAGACGCATCCAAGGAACTCCATTCTTGCCAATCTACGTTATCTGATTTATTTATTTCCTTGACATTCTTAACAATATCACAAAGAGGAAAAGATAAAAATGTAGCAATTTAGGCCACAACTCATGGCAAGAAGGAAAGAAAATAAAGATTGTCCTCAAACTCAAATTACAACACACGATTTCTCTCAACAAGCTAAATTAGTATTTATAGAATTAGGGCTAGCAGAAGATGGGCCAAAGATAAATGAAATGGGTTAACACATAAAAAGACCATTCAACTAATGAATGGACCATGAGCAACTATTAATTATAATGTTGCATCCAATGGTCAATTTATTTTCAGGTTAATTTTGTGTTGATAAACATTTTCGTCACAGGTCGAGCATATGAAATCAATCAAATTGTTAAACATCATAGCCCAAACTTATTGGGTATCAACAAAATCCAAGAAATATCAATGAACCTACAAACAAACAACACTAAGTTAATACCTTCCTAATAAGGGTAACCAAATAAAATTGAAAATCACAGACCTTACTAGTATTTTGGACATGAAACACATATCATATTTGCTCCATGTACTTATCAAGGGCTAAGGTCAAAACCTCAATTCAATCAAATACACCAATCAAAAGCACATAATAGCACATAAATATAAAACACGCGATGAGAAAACGCCATAGGATAATATACAGATCCTTTCAACGAGTTCAACGCATGGAGAACAACAATTAACACCAAGTTCAAATAAATGGTCTACATATGCAACCATTGCATATATGACCCCAAGAAAGATCTCACCACAATTATCCTACCCCATTTTGGGAGCTTGTATCTAGAGAACACATCTCTCCTCTCATTGCCAACAATGCTCACTAGATATCAACTCCTCATGCCTAACTGATAAACTATTAAAAATTTTGGGTCAGTGGAATGTTCATCTATCACTACCTCACCTCTCTCAAACTAGGTAAATAATGGATCTCCACCTAATAGATGTGATAGGAGTGTCCCTCTCTCAGTCCACCAATCAGTATTCGAATAGAGAATTTCAAAATACATAATGTCATTTCTCCACACCCCGTACATGTCACTAATGCACATTCAGGCATCTATACTCCATATTATCAGTTGACATAGTTACTACTAATGCACCTACTAAAGTGAGAACACACCCAGTGTCAAACCTTACAATAGCAATCCAAACAACTATGCATGCATCACGATACACAGTAATATGATCACTCTTTAATTCATGCAAATGTACACACCACACATAAGGAAATATAAATGGATTTTCTTACATAGATGCAAATGCAATAATAGCCACAAGAGAGTTTATAATCAATAAATCTCACTTGGATCATAACTAGACACATTTGTCTCACCTTTTCTTTTGACTTACTTTTCTTTTTAGGACTATCTATTATAGTGTCCAGACTCACCGCAACTATAACATCTCTTAACATTAGCATTTAACAAAAAAAGTGGCCTTATATTGTCTAGACATTTTTTCACCATTGTTGGTAATATCTTGAACCAATTTGTTAAAGATATATAGATTGTCACCCAAATCTTTGGAGGAGTCAATTTTGAAACTGAAAAAACATTCAAAG
>CAIGRO010128128.1:0-14015 GCA_903798355.1 Fraxinus baroniana
GCCCCGTCCCGAACCTGCCCCATTGCCATCACTAGTTCAGAGATAAGAAATTCTCAAAAGGATCCTTGAGGAATACATAAACAGGTTCCAAAGAACAAATAGACATCCTTTAAAGAATATGTGCTGAGAGTTGCACCTTCAATTAAATTTCTCCAAGTGTTACCAAAGTCTTCATCTGTCGCATACTGGAGTTTAATATTATCAAATTCCATAAAGTTAAATGATGATATAAACAGCAAATGGGATCGCCTACTTAGAGCGTCGGCCACCTTGTTTTCAACTCCAGATTTATGCTTGATAACAAACTGAAATTGTTGCATATAATCCATCCACCTAGCATGCTTGGCATTCAACTTGCTTTGAGAATTTAGGTGTTTCAAAGAATCATGATCAGTATAAAGTATAACTTCTCTGTGAATTAAGTAAGGGCGCCAATGCTTGAGAGTTTGAATCAAGGCATAAAATTCCATGTCGTAAGCCGAATATTTTCGTCGAACCTCATTGAACTTCTCACTAAACAAAGCAATAGGATGACCCTCCTGACTTAATACTCCTCCCACGCCAACATGTGAGGCATCACAAGCAACCTCAAATAATTTTGAAAAGTCTGGTAATTTTGAAACTGGTGCTTCCCCCATTTTTGTCTTGATTTCATCAAAAGCTTTGTCAGTAGCCGCTGTCTAACTGAAGTTTTTGGACTTTAAGCACTCGGTAATAGGTGCCATTATGGTGCTGAAATTCCGGATAAAGCGCCGATAAAATGTGGCGAGACCATGGAAACTTTGTACTTCCGACAAACTACGGGGTACTGGCCAATTTTTTTATTGCTTGAACTTTGGTAGGATCAGCACCTACACCTTGGTCAAAGATTATAAATCCCAAGAAATTCACCTGCCGCTTCATAAAAGAACACTTGTTCTGGTTGATAAATAATTGTTCTCCCCTCAAAGTCTCCAGAACTTGTTGCACATGGTTTAAGTGGTCTTGCTCACAATGGCTAAAAATTAGAATGTCATCAAAATAAACAACTACAAACTTACCAAAGAACGGCTTGAGTGCTTGGGTCATGACTCGCATGAAGGTGCTTGGTGCATTGGTGAGTCCGAAGGGCATGACTAACCATTCATATAGGCCATTTTTTGTTTTGAAAGCCGTCTTCCATTCATCTCCGGGACTAATTCGAATTTGGTGATACCCGCTTCGAAGATTGATCTTTGTTAAAATGGAAGCACCATTTAATAAATCCAACATATCATCAAGCCGCGGAATAGGAAAAACTGGAACAGCACAAGGGCTTGAGCTTTCTCGAATAAATCCACTGTCTAACAATTGCTGGACTTGTCACTTCAGTTCTTCATTTTCAGTTGGGCTCATGCGGTAGTGTGATAAGTTGGGCAAGGATGAACCAGGAATTAAGTTTATAGCGTGTTGCATATCTCTCATTGGTGGTAGTTGCTTTGGAATTTCATCAGGCATAATGTCTTCGAACTCTTTCAGCAAGTCAGCAAACTCCACAGGAACACTGCCATCTTCTTTCTTTGCTTCCCGTTCTACCACTAGCAACAACACTTGCTCACTTTTTAGGACTTGTGTAAATTGCCGAAGGGTCAGAACTGGATTTGCTTCCTGTTTTGGTTGTGTTTCAAATTCTGAAATTTGCAGGGGATCTAAAACAAGTTTCTTACCCTTAAATCTAAAGGAATAAGAATTAGTGTAACCGTCGTAAGACACCCTCTTGTCATAAAGCCAAGGTCGCCCCAACAACAAGTGACAAACGGTCATGGGGATCACATCACACCAAGCTTCATCCTCATTTTTTTTTTCCAATGAAAATGTTACCAAACACTGGTGCTTCACTAAAATTAGATTGTCTTCATTAACCTAACTGACCCGATAAGGAGTGGGATGCTTCTCAAATTTCAGCCCCAAACATTTCACTGCTCCTTCAGAAATTACATTCATACCGCTGCCATTGTCGATGATTACATTTAGAGCACGGTTGCCATGTTCCATACATGTATGAAATATGTTTGTGCGTCGCCAATCAACAATGACTTGAGCCTCCTTTTTCGTTCCAGTTAGCACTCTATGGATTACACAGCTGGGTAAATCAGTGGCGCACAGATGCTCTTCCTCAACTTCAACATCCTCATTAACTTCATCTTCTTCACTTTCTTCGGTGTTGTCGATTACCCGTAATTCCTTTTCACAGACGAAGGCCAATTTCTTTTCTCTTGTAGGACAAACGACGGCGTAATGCCCAAATCCTTTGCATTTGTAACATTGAGGTCATTCACCCGTAATTTTGTTCTTGCTCTTTTGGTCCCCCACCACAAGATGCTTGGATGGATTGTTTGGTAATGGAGATTTCTGGAATGAATATGTTGATAAACGATCTTGTCGATCGTCCGTTGAAGCCACTCGTTTCCCACTTGAGGATCCCAATTGTTTCTCAATGCGCAGTGCTAGCTGGTATGCTTCGTCGGCATTAAACATTCTTGTGGTTAACATTTCTTTGCGCACTTCACTACGTAATCCAGCGCGATACCGAGTTAAGGTTTGCTGATCACTCTCTGCAATTTTACTATGGACAGTGAGCTCATGTCCGTGTACTGATCTATTTTCATCGATCCCTACTTCAGTTGCAACATTTCTTCGAACATCATTTGCTCATAGTCAATAGGCAAGTATTTTTCCTTCAGTCGTTCTTTCATTCTTCCCAATTAGAAATTGGTGCAGATTGTGCACGTCGCAATTGCTCTTCGACACTAATCGGTTAATAATTTTTTCTAGGACATTAAATGACTACACAGTTGCACAACCCATACATCGTCTGAATTTAATAACAGTTAATTCTTAATCCTGAATGTGTTCTGCATGTAATGATATACATATAACTGCATATAGCATACGTTCACATCATAAGTACACATGGTGGCATGCGTTATTACTTTGGAGTACACATTTTTCCGGTCGTTGAAACATCCACCTTTGCATCCTGGATGAGCAATTGAGCATGAATACAAAATATATTTGATCATTCATTCAATTACTCCTATATTTTAGCTTCCTGTACTCTATGACCTTGTTTGATGAAATAATCGGTGATCTTTCCTTTTAGAGGAAAGTCATTGTTAACTAAATAGCACATGGTGTGTTTCAATTGGGTGTACGAGTGCAGCTAGACTTGTAAACTTCTGCTGTATGTTTAGGTTCGATTCCACCATCGCACCCTTTTTTGCCCCTGTCAAACATTATTCTTTCAACTAATCATTAATACCAAGTCTTCATTTTTGTGTGTTTTGGGTGCGTCCTGGTTTTTTATAATAGTCCAAGAAGCCTTTATTTGGTAAAATTCTGTTTTTCCCTCATCAAATTCTAAATTGTTTATTTGGCTGCCTGACATAATTTTCTTCCCCAGGTAGGTGAACTTATTGGTGGAAGCCAAAGAGAGGAGCGTCTTGACGATTTGGAAGAACGGTTGGATGAATTGAAGCTCAACAAGGAGAGCTTTTGGTGGTATCTTGACTTGCGGCGTTATGGTTCAGGTGAGGGACCTTTACATCATTTGACACAATTCTCATGTTGCAATTTCATTTCAGCTTTTAGTTTCTGTGGAAGACCTGCAACTTCGTATACATAGCAATGGATTCAACTGGTGTGTTAACACTCCTCAACTGCTATTTGTTTTTGAAAGTAAAACCTGTATTTTGAATCAAAATCCTGTAATTAGGTTTCAGTGGGCTAGAATTCTGTCATATCTGGAAGCATCTTTTGGAAGTGTTTTTTTACAATTTAAATTATAAATAAATATAAATGAGTGGTAGATAAATGGATAATACTTGTGGATCCCTCAATATGTGTGGATAAAAAGAGGTACAGTGTTTACAAACAGTTTATAAACATGATCCAAACATACACTTTGTCTGATGAGACATGTTGCTGGGTTTCTGTAGCTTTAATAAACTTAGGAACTTTTTCCTTTCGTTCTCACTATACATTTTGTTTCCTTGAATGCTATCAAATTGAAAAAAACTGTCCAATGAGTTTGATCGAAAAATTTTATCTTCTCGTCTCCAGTTCCGCACGCTGGATTTGGGTTAGGCTTTGAAAGGCTTGTGCAATTTGCAACTGGAATAGAGAACATCAGAGATGCAATACCTTTCCCTAGAACACCTGGCTCAGCTGAATTTTGAAGTTTGGTCGACACTGTTGATAGTGTAAGTAGAGTTGCTCAAATCTCCACTGTTTGCAAGGAGAATTTTTTGTGCTTTTAAATCGTTAACTTCTGCAGACGAGAATTTAAGATAATGGAGGTGGTTGATGGTTTAGAATAAGTAGATTATTTATGCATTGTATCATGAAGATGATAACCACTGAATAATTTATTTAATACCAAGTACTACTTGACTGTTTGGAATGAGCTCCAAATTATTCTTTATAAATACTACATATTTTGTTAATACGAGCATTTGCTTTCTTTGGATTTGAATTTTAAATATATATAGATACACATCACATGAGGAGATGTGATAGAAATATTTTTTTTTTTTCCTTAAATTTGAATTTGGTTTGCAATTCGTTCCATTTCAAGGAGGTAATTACTCGGAGATTATTGAAATGTAGGAACAACCTTAAGTTGCATTTTCAAAAATTTGCTGCCTATATTCTCCGATTAAAAGATGTCGTTCTATGAAAGGAGCTTCGGTAAGACAGTCCTATATACACACGATAGAATCATCCCTTCAAATAACAAAATTTCAAACATCGAACCACTCAGAATATGACATCTCTCGAGTTGAGTAGCACGAATTTGAAATATGAATTTGACATATTTAAAACTACCATGTGCACATAGTATCGTCCTAGTGAAGCTTTTCTCCATTATCGCTCTCTACATTATCCTGCTCAACCACAATGTTAAAAATGGCATTTGCTACCAAGATGGCAGCCTGGATACAAGAATCATTCTTGGGAGAGACAAATTCAACAGGGCTAAAAATCTTGGTGAAACAAATTATTGAATTTGACTTTGTTTATAAATTGGTTGTTGAACTTGATACATTGTCCATTCTCTTGAATTCATTCAGAAGTTATATTCCTTGAACAAATGAACTGTACAGTTTGAACTATTTCTTTGCGGTATGCCAATATTATGAGAACAGCACGGCATTAACTTTGCGGAGGCGAGTGAAACCTATCTCTATAAGTACATCAAACAGCTAGGTGACAACTGATTCTCAACATACGGTGTGAATCGAGAACGAGAAGGGGCTACAATTGAGAACATAAAAAAGAAAGGAAAAGAACAAAGAAAGACAAAAAAACCACCGGGTCTCCTTCGAACAAAATGTACCTGGCAATCGTCAGCAGCATGGCGAAATTAGAGAAGCAAAATTTACTATTTACATCCCCAGTGCATCAGAGTTCCACTTCATGAAGGTAATCCCCAAAGCCGGGCACATTCATTCCCGGTTGCACTAAAGAAGAGTCTTTTGGCGTGAACGATGAAGGGTGGTTCAATACCTCTCCCAAATGTTTTACTTCAGCCTTAACAGGACTGAAAGAACCGTCAAGACTTCCACTCCATGATGCTGTACGCCGTGAATGAGCTGAGCCATTGCCACTCGTCATCTCCATGTTAGAGATGTTACTCATGCTTGCGAATTTTTGATTGGCCATGGAAGAAGGAAGTGCAGGAAACTGGAATAAATCACTTGTAGAGGAAGTAGAAGGATTTTCAGTAGTATGTGAAGTATCTTGCATGGTATTTGCAGGAGTGTCTACGGACTGTTCAACAAACGGTACGGACGTTGGCACAAAGAATTTTGGGTTAGCTGCACTTGCTGGTTTAGCAGAAGGAACAGATGGAGACTGGAACAAATTTGTTGGGTTGCCACCACCCTTGTTAAAGGTGTCAACATACCTGCCAAAACGCAATAAATGAGAGCTCATCAATGTATGCACTATGTTACACCTACGACATGCAAAACACATCCCAGGCAGAGCTCACATCATTTATTTCTCTCTTAACTCACATTATAAAGACAGAATGAGAACACGTTGAATCAGAATCTATGCTGAAGCAATGATATGTGCACCACATCCCAGGCAGTTAATGTTATTTTTTATTTTCATTTATTCCTCTTTTAAACAATAACACTATAGCCGTTTCCACAGTTCACCCAAATATGATCAAGAAACAATTTCAAACAGGCAACAGTAGGAAAGCACAACTCTCTATTGCAAGTTTGCAAGAGATGCTATAATGGTTTTTGGTTTGCCAAGTCCCATGGCATCGTAAGTAACAAAAATAAAACATTAGAATATAATTTGATTCAGAAATTGAATGCCGCTGTTAAGCTGTTCTAGGACAATTTCTGGACAAGTAATATTCCGCTTCACTTAATCCAAATAGAATCGAGAATGATTCAGTCCACGAAAAGAGTGAATTTTAATATTACCGTGATCGAACACCCATTCTTCCACGGGCTGAGAATTGATTGGAGGTTGGAGGAAGTGGTGGCATTCCTGAACTATGATCTGAACCACTTGGACTTTTAATCTCTGCACTTCCATTGCTATGAGAAGTTTCACCTTGTAATGCACTCTTTAAGTTATAATCTGATGTTCCGTTCTGGAAAACTGAAGTTGGTGGTGGGGGTGGAAGGGCTGCTTCCTGAGCTGGAGGTTCAGCACCTTCCTCCACCCATCTCTTAAGTTTCTCGTCATAATAAAACTTGTTTTGTTCACCCAATTTTGCCTACAGAAACAGTGCAATCATAAGAAAACTTTCATAGGAACCAAATTTAAAATTTGAAGTGCAAGTCTGAGACAATTTTGCTGTAAACAAACAACTCAATCGACTTGCCTGGCGACCTTGACGGGGTTTCAACACTAAACCTACAGTCTTCTGCAATAGCTGGGATCCAAAACCAAAACGGCCAAAACGAGATGTACTTCCTGCTGCTGATGCTTTATCTTGCTCACCAGTGGAATTAGCTCCCTTTACCGAATCACCCTGACCCTACACAAATGGCAAGATCTCATACATGTTCTACCCAGATTACAAGAACGTTTCAACACATCAATCAATCAGTAAAACTCGGAATTTATTGAGTGGAATTGCGATTAGAAGTTAAAACAAACCTGTATTGGACTAAATCCAAAGTTAGGTTCAGAAATACTTCTTGTGTGCATTGTCAATTTACTGCCATCAGCTGCCCCTTCGCTTATAGACTCCATGGATTGAGAAGGAATTAAAGATGACATAGCCACTGTTGATTGACTAGTTGATACCCGAGGTCCCATTGATTGATGATGATGCACTGTACCATGTCCAGTGCTACCTGCTGTCGGCACAGGTGGGGGTAGGCCACCAACAACCCGATGAGCAGTACTATCGAAAAGCGTGAGCAATTTACCCACCAATTTGGCAGGGGCTAAATTTGTGGAGAATCCACCCTGCATTCAGGAAGTCATATTTATATCTAGAAAATTTAATCAAAATGCAAATTAGGGGAAATAGAAATACCTGTTGGTGAGCTTTTATCCTTTCCTCAAGAGATGATATTAACTGTCTGAGCGTTTCCACCTCGAGAGATCGACCAGTTTTAAGTGATTTTAATGCTGCTTGACAATATCTGAATTATTAAAGAGTTATGTTAAGACAAAAGAGGCAAAACATGAAAAATCAACTGAAAACTAGTAGCATGGTAGATACTTCAATGCATCTGACATTCTCCCAACTTCTGCCAACATGTGCGCATATATGAGCTTGTACGGCTGAAATGGCAGAAGGGTGAACTGAGAGTTTCCTAGCATCTTTGAATATTCATAAATCTCTGTCCTCTGTCCAAGCATGCAAAGGTCAAGTAAGCTAGTCTCATCACCAATAAACCAAATAAACACAAGCATACAGACTTGATGCATTATGACCAGGCAACTGGCACCATAATTGTCGCTAGTACCACCTAGGTGCCCAGGCTTGGTCCCACTTCCTGGGCAACAATTGCCTGGCTAAGTTCATTTAAAAAAAACTTCTATGCGTCGTTATATGCAATATAAACCTTTAGATTACAGTCCGATAGCTATATAAAACATATACCATACAAGACCAAAGGAGAGAGAAATATTGAACAGTTTGTGGAAAGAGTATAGCGGTAAAATAGGTTCTTCCTGCTTGTCATGCTTTTATTCAGTTTTTGCCTCTTCTTCCTTTTATTTAAAAATGCTGCCGGGAAAATTACCCAATCACCTAGGCCCATTTTCTATGCTAACAAGGCATTATGACAACTTTGAGTGGAACAATGCATTATTGGTCACCAACTACTCAGCCAACCTGAATAGCCTCTGGACTAGCATAAGTTCGTGGAAACTTCAAGTGATCTGCACCAACAAGACAAAGCCTGGCGCTGTCTGAATATGCCTCAAAATTCGCTTCCGCAACCAAATAGCATATGTGAGCCGCTATGATCTGAATAATAATTTCAAAGAAAGCAACATACGAATTCAAGTCAGGATGAGAAATTATGAAAAATAAGAAATAACCGCATCCAGAAAAATAGACCAGAACATACATCACTTCTCTCTTTCCATAAACAATCTCCCAGATGAATAAGCACAAGTTCGTCATCTTTTGTTCTGTTAGCAGCTATCACAGCTAAATTTTCTTCCCAGTCATCCAGCATGCCTTTGGCACCAAACTGGGTAAATGACCAAAAGAAGCATAAAGAATTAATAATTTGAAGCTTAAGATAATTTTCTTTTCATTTCATTAAATATAGGAGAAAGAAATAAAACATGTATATTAAAAGGATCTTGAAGTAAATTTTATTGCAATCTACAGAAACACATATTCAACAGAACGTTCATTGCATACTTGTGCAGGTTGCTGAGGCATATTTATAGCACCAGCCACGCCACCATCAGCTGTGGAATCCGCTGAGAAGACATCAGCTGGTTGACCAGCAATTAGCAGGCATAATGTTCGCAAAGGTGACCCTGCTACCAATTGGCGAAGTGCCATTTGCTTCACAGTTTCAACATAGAACTGCAATGGTAAATTGGTTATAAAAGCAAAAATTGACGGGAACATGTATAAATATTGTATTTATCAAGGTATGATTCAAGCCATTCTATTGGCCAGCCAAAGAAAACAACTCTCATGCTCACAAACCTGATCGCCCAGTTGTGCAGCAAGAACTAAGGCAGGACCCCACAACTGACCCTCCTGTGCATATTGTAAAGCCTCTTTCTTTCTTCCAGAAACCAGAAGACTTTGAACCTCAGCTGCTGTGGCCTAAAACGTGAATTGGCAGTTATTAAGGGATGATGGGTTGTACAAAAAGCAACAAACTCGCAGGGTAACAATCAAATACCCGCAGTTGTCCTTCAGAAGGCAATTGCTGCAAGCAGTTGGAAACAGCACCATATTGACTAAATTGTGTACCATTCTTTTTGGCAGACGCAAAGAGTTTGGCAACTGCAGATTCTGGAACATCAGTTTCCTATCAAAATAGCAAAACATAGAGAACAAAAAAAAATACCAGATTAGTGAATAAAATATCTCAACCAACAAACAAAGGAGACATATTCCAGAAAAAAAGGCCTTATACACTACTGAGAGGGTACCTACGATACATGGGATTCTCCTAACCCTACGCACTTTACTGTTCAGAGAGTATAGTAGGACTGTCGGAAGAGTGATATTTACTCAGGCAACTTGACATCGTATTAGAAACAAGCCAAATCGTTTAGTGAATTAAATATCCAGAAACTTGGACATTTACTAAGATAACTTTAACTTTCTTCATATATATTCCAAATGACAAGTTTTGTGCACAAACCAAACAAATACAGCTGGTGAACAGTATGGAAAAAAAAGACCAGCTTCCAGTCTCTCCTCAATCTAATTGTCAAGTACTTAAACATGCCCTAGATAGACTCGAGATTGTAAGTGGGCCTCTTAATAGATTAGAAACATTTATCTTATTTACAAAATCTTGTGGCTCAGGGTTGTTCAAGTCTTTCAGACATGATAAAGCATGCCAATAAAAGTTTTCCATAATTTGAGTAAGACCCAGCTTCTTTGGTGCATCAAAACTCAAGGATGTGTGAATGATATATATACAGATCAATCGAAAAATAATTAATAAGGGGATCCAATGTGATTATAAAGTCAGTAACTTCAAGTGAACCCCCCTGCATTTACAAGACAAATATGTAGCGTACCTTCAAAGCCGCGTCAGTGCCGAAAGGAGATCGAAATTTTCCATAATACTGACAAGCTATCTTAAGCAAAGACAGGAGCAACTTCAAAACTTCTCCCTTCCTGTAATCCATATCAGGAGACTCAGAGTTCATCATCCTCTCATCAATCCATCTGTTCAACTCCTTAACACCAACACTTCCACCGGTAAGAGGACCAGGGAACGATTGTTTACAGAGAACCCGCAAATAACTACCACCACCCATTCCAATGCTTGAAGAATCAACTTTTTCATTGACAACTTCTGCTAAGTTGAGAACAGATATTGAACTTCCTACAGGGTTCTTCACATAAAATACACAGAACATTTTCAGCGAGTGCAAGTAATACCATTAAGAAAAATAGAAAAATATAAATCTCAGACTAACCTGGCTTCCAAATGTTGAACTTTCTATAGCGCTATTATCTTTCATCACAATGAGCTTTCCACCAAAACCAAAAGTGACCAAAGCATGTGAAGGCTGGCCTGCAGATGATCTTCCAGTAGCCAGAGCAGACGAGAATTGGTGGGCACTCTGCAATTGTTTCTGTGAAAAGTTAAGGTTACTCTGATTGCTATAGTAGTCATTTGGGACATGTTTGTGCTCATTTTGGTTGATTCTCGGCTGATTAAACTGATGGCTAAAGTTCCCAGCAGGAACAAAACCTTGTGGCACAGCACTTGTAGAGAACTCATTCTGACCTTGACTTGCATTCCCAAAATACGAACTTGCTCTCTCACAATCAACAGTTCTTTGTCGGCTACCTTGACTGCTAGCAATAAAGTCCTGCCCATGCTGAGTCTCCAATTGTTGGTTTCTGTTATATTGTGAAGTAGAGTCACTATTTGCAACAGTTTCAGGCTGCCAAATAGCTGATTTCTGTTGATTGTAATTACTGAAGGACCCCGCCCAGTTGTGATGCTGGCCTTGGCTGCTAAAACCTTGAGATTCATAGTTATTAACTTGGTCATATCCACTGTATGTCTTCTGATCATTGTTATGAGAAACTGTTTTGGTAGAGGCATATCCATTCTGATTCACCTGGTCTTGAGCTTGAGCGGACTGAGCAGTTGAAGTGTACGAGTCCAAACTGCGCCAATCCTGGGCAATTGTATCATAGTACCAACCAGGGTATTCAGGATAAAACACCATATGCTGTGGATACCCATTGTTTGCTTGTGAAGCCTGATTCCAATCAGATACAGCCTCAGTAGCATCATTACTCACTTGTGAAACTTGATTCCAATTTTCTTTGCCAGTCGTAATATCACTCGCCTGTGATACCTGATTCCAGTTAGTAACACTCTCAGTCGTAGCATTCTCAGCTACAGTCTCAGCGATAGACTGAGCAGATTTCTGCAAGTAAGAGACATCTGCATTACCGTGAGATTGCCCCCAATCAGAAGTCAAATTAGAGACAACATTTGCTTGCACACTCGCACCTGCATTGTAACCATCCACCTGATACCACTGACCAGTATTTTGATCATACTTCCATCCGGGATAAAGATTCTCCCAATACTGACTGTTATTCATATCCTGCCCAGCTGTATTCTGATCTGCAACTGTACCATAATTATATCCCTGTTGATTCAGCAGGTAGGTAGTTGAATTTTCCACATGTGCAGATCCATGTACTTCATTCCCAGAAGCAACCTTGGACTCAAATTGTGAACTATTCCCCACATTTCCAAATGCATCACCAGCAATATCCCCTCCTAAATCAGTGAAAAAATCCGAATAGGATCCAAACCCTAGACTATTATTCTGAGATAAATCAGCATGAAATGCACTCCAGTCCACCTCTTTAACTCCCGAACCCCCCAATCCGCCATCACTCTTACTCATCACCGTGNAGCAACCTTGGACTCAAATTGTGAACTATTCCCCACATTTCCAAATGCATCACCAGCAATATCCCCTCCTAAATCAGTGAAAAAATCCGAATAGGATCCAAACCCTAGACTATTATTCTGAGATAAATCAGCATGAAATGCACTCCAGTCCACCTCTTTAACTCCCGAACCCCCCAATCCGCCATCACTCTTACTCATCACCGTGGTATTGGACAAGACCTCAGCCTCTCCATTCCCATTCTCTGATTTGTGTATCAAACTATCAAACTCAAATGACTTTGCAGACTCTAATGTACTTATACTCTCTTCCACAGTCCCCACCATCATTGTCCCAACTTTCTCAGTTTTCCTGCTTAAACCATCAATCCTAGTACTAGTGCTATTATCATCTTCGTCATTAGCATCATTAAACTCACAATTATTATCAACCTGAGCAATACTCAAATTCGCAAAAGCCTTAGCCTCATCAGATTCGTTCCCGTTGGAAGAATAGGGGCCTACCACTGCCGACAAAGTGTTAACAACCTTAAAGTCCACATCATCTTCATCATTTACCAATTTGTCGAAGAAATCCTCATCAGTGTTATCCTCCACCATGAATGGAGGAGGATTTGAAGCCATCTACTCAAACCCTAATCCGCAAAATCACAAAAATTTCACCCAAAAAAGGAAATCAAGACCCAATTTATTCGAGCTAACAAACTGAGATCCAAAAACAAAAGTCACCGAATTCCAATAAAATCCAAATCAATCGGGGTCAAGGGTTTTCAGATCACCCAAATTCCACAACCATCAAATGAACAAGAAACACACAAAACTTCCAAATTCTGATTTAATTCAAAAGCAGCCCTGCTCACGAACGACACAAAATTCATGGAGAAACCACTCAACCAACAGATCAAATTGAGAATTCGCAAATCAAACCGAATACACGCATAAAAAATTAAAAAAAATAAAATAAAATCTGCATGTATATTCTATAGAGAAAAATAGAATTAAGAGAGAGAAGGTAGAGAGACAGAGAGAGAAGACAAGCCCTTGATTTCGCACCTGGAGGTCTCTACAACCCACAAAAATTCTTGGTTTCTTACAATGTATTGTCCATGTGTACATATAACACGTAATAATTACATAAAAAAATCGGTTTTGCTACATGTACTTGTTGGGTTACTCGGGCGCACGCTTCCCCCTCATAATGGGGGACCCGGTAATTATTTTATTCACCTATAACCTCCACATTGTGATAGGAGCGGTAGGGTCGGATAAATCAAAGGGTAAGCCAACAAGTACAAATGGCTTAATTCTAAAAAAATTGATTCCTATATATAAATTCCTGCTATTGGGATTTATTTTTACTGTGAGTTAATTAATCAAAGGTGGGAAATTGGACAGTAAATTTTGCTAAAATTTTGGTGTGAAAATTGCTGTGTTTTTTGAGGATGGAGAGAGAGTGATAGATTGACAGCATTTATAAATGTAGGGTTAATACGAGTCGGCTTATATATATTACACTATAGGCGAGTCATGCAGCGATCGGAAGGCGCATGGTGATTGGTGCATAATTTGGTGGGGTGAAGTGGGGTGGAGTGGGGTGCACAATCAATGCATGTGCCTAGCACATGGATTCTACCCATTCATGTGGGTGGGGGGGTGGGGGTGGGGGAGGGTAAATTTAATGAATGTTGATCAAACTTTACTTCATATTATTACTTGTTTATCGATAAATAAAACATAACTCATTGTTCATCCATCTTTTTAATTGATTACCCATTCATCACTCGTTTAATTTTCGTTATTCTCAACTAAAGAAATGTGTCACGTGAAGGATGGAATCCAACGTTATACATAGTGGTGGCAACGAGTCGAGCCCGAGTCGAGCCCGCCCAAAAAAAAATAAGGCTCGGCCCG
>CAIGRO010128143.1:0-13618 GCA_903798355.1 Fraxinus baroniana
AAATGGACAACGAAAATACTTCACAAATGAACAGTGAAAGGCGGATCGGCTCTTTTATATTAGTAGGGATATATTTTTCATCACATCAATAATTATTCTTTACTTTTTAATCACGTATTTCTCATCATATCACTATTTAAAATACATTATTTCCTCGATAATATCAATCAAACACACCCGTACTTCCCTTTTTTGGTTAAATTTTGTTAGATTTTAATGGCCGAACTTGCATGTACTTTAAATGTTGTGTTCGATTCTATTTAACGTCCAACCATGATCGCATGATTTACAATTCAAAAATGTTATTCATTCTCGATGAGGTTATAACCTCAATTTAAGTGGCTTTAAATGATGAGTTAAATGAAATGCCTATCATGTAATCTTACATTAACGTCAACTAGACTGCAATTGTAATTCCAGTAAAGATGAATAGCATTACTCTTTACGATTTCAGACTGGAATTTTGTCTAGCGAGAATATAGAGCTGGTCATAAATGAAGGGCTGGAGCTTGTGACAAAATTATAGACTTTATTTCTCAGTCCGGAGTCAATCTGTTTGTCACAAAATTTATTCTAAAAAAATCTATATCAATCAAGTCACATATTAATAGGAGAGTGAACAAGAGTTTCATTAGAGTCCACAGAGTGAAATTGATGCGCACGATTTTCATTTAAAGTTTTGGGATTATGTAATATTAGTCATGTTGATAATATGGGGATAAATCGTCTCGGAACCGAACCCCAAGAGCCACGAGAAGTTTTATTCAACCTTTCTTACGAAACCAAACTAAGATCCACGCAGCGAATGAGCTATAACCAATGAATGCTGAAGTTGATTGTTCCTCCTCTCTATGCTACAGCAACTGGCTGTCCAATCATGCAAAAATTTA
This sequence comes from Fraxinus baroniana, assembly GCA_903798355.1. NCBI lineage: Eukaryota > Viridiplantae > Streptophyta > Magnoliopsida > Lamiales > Oleaceae > Fraxinus > Fraxinus baroniana. The sequence goes on from CAIGRO010128143.1 coordinate 891, forward strand.
GTGAATTTATGCTTCAGTTTACCAGAAATTAACATACTCGTTCCATGTCCATGACACGAATACTTTCTAAAAACAAGGAGTTCAAGTACTAAATAAATGTTCTAAAAAAGGTAGCAAAACAATAATTTGATGTAGAACGAAAATGAGATCGGTTATATTGCCAAGTCTCAACCATTCAAAATTGCACAAATCTGAAAATTTCATAGCCGTAAAATGGAAATGGAAACCTCGACCATAAAGCGGATCGGAAAACCTCCGCTCCAAACTCTTTGGCTTGACATTCCAATGCGGTGAATGAATCAGTGTAATTCTGCAAAACAGTCACCAATTAGATACGCCAAAAACAAGAATAATTATTGACAAATACATAAGCAAGGTATCCACAAGTGTCTAACTTATATGCTCTTACGAGATGATTACTTACTGCCGTGACCTTTTCTAATCAGCAACTGCATAATACTTATTCTAAGATCAAAATGACAAAACAAATCCTCGAGTAACTCACATATTTTATTGAAGGCGACAATATCACAACTCTGGACATACTCATTTATTGGTTCTACCGTGAGATTCTCTTCAATTAATGTATCAACAGACACCAAATCATCCACAATGGTAAGCATAATCTGAAGCTTCTTGATACCATATCCAACAGCTACGAGTTTAGCTGCAACCAAAGCAATATATTTTGTATGTTGTTCTTGTAATGTAATTAACTACATTAGAAAATAAATAGCTAATTTTACATTTCATCCTGATAGATTTTTTCTCCCAAGAAAGTGCATGCTGGAGACACAGTGGGTACTACATTATGTTCACTTAAAAAGAATCCAAGCCAAATTCGGAAAGCTAGGTTACAATAGCCATCACCACCACCATTAATTGCTAAAGGAAGAGAAAAACTTACATGCTCCCCATAGCAAACCATCCATCTGCACACCTCTAACAGCTTCCTCAAGCTTTTTCATATCTGTCTCGTCATCCCATGGTTTTACATCCATCAGGACTGATGACTTCCCACCTAAAAAAATACGACATTTTGTTTGATAATATATGAGAATTATAAAAATGAAGTAAATAACATTGAAATGATTTGATATGTCAGATTAAAATAGGTTATAGATGAAATGGAAACTTGAATTAGATATGATTATGAAACTCCAATTATTTTCTCTAGCTTTAGTCCACTTATAATTAGGAGTCTTTGTGTATTATTTTTTATAAGAATTTGCTCGCGCGCACACTGCGAACTCACTCTCTTTCTTCCTTCCAGATGCCTTCACAGCTGCAGCACGTTCTTCAGCAGCCTTCTTCTCTTCCTCAGTCTCCTCGCCAAACAAATCCACATCGTCATCGTCGTCTGCAGCAGAGACCTGAAATTTAAGATATTAGTAAGGTTAAGCAAAAAAAAAAAAAGAATGTACTCATAAGCAATAATACATGGTCATTCCAAATTTACATCGTTCTCCAAAACAGAGATAAAGGAGATAAATAAAAAAAAATGAAATATGTGCACAGAAATCTATGCAATAGCAGATAACTTATTCACTTGACAGAATTTCCAACATAACTAAGAATAATAAAGCAAGAAATTTATATATTAATATCTTGCCTTAGTGTCTGCGACAGGAGGAGTTGCAACAGCCTCCCCAGGGACTGGAGCTGATCCCTCAACTATGACACCAGATCCTTCCGCAGAAACTCCACTATAAAAGCATATTGTAGAAAATTATCAAGCCAAAAACTTTAAAAAGCTGAAAATTACAATTGAATGCAGAAAAGACTTACGAAATCCTCAATAGTGCTTCAATGTGGTTGTACCACCTTGAAACATTCACACAGTCAAATGATGGAAGCTTTGGAAGAGTAGCATACACAGTGAGATCATCCTTTGAAGCTTGGTACCTGAAACAAGGAGTAAAGAGAGAATCCAAATTGACATTCAATTCATTTTTAGCTTGCCATGCTAGAAAAACAGATGCCTGCACTCTATGAAGACGTGCTTCAATATGTTCCTGAACTCCGGTAAGAGCACACAGCAGTATACGGAATTGATGCTAACAATTAAACCAATATTCTTTAGCTTTTTTCTTGGATAATGAGTTACATTCAAATATTCCCTCGCGTCTAAATTGAGGTATCTACAAAAACATAAACAGGTTTTCTAAATTACATTCATATGAGATTTCAAATAAATATGCTACAGTTGCGGCAGTTATCAAGAGTGCCCAAGCAGTTATCATTAACACAAGCATATTGTAGAATCTGAGGTAAATTAAAACCGAGTGCTCTGCAAAAGAACACCAACAAAGTGTAACTAAGATTCATCCAATAGGCCACATGATTCATTTTTTTATTATTATTATATTTATATAAATAGAAATCTATCATTTACATGAGCTATGGAATATAAAATTAGTTCTAATACTCACGAAAAAATTAAATCCAAAAAACACTAAAAAAATAATGTAAAAAGAAGTAAACTTTACCCTGTGATATAACTGCGACTTAAAAGGTATTCATCAAGCTTCTTGAGGCCAGAATCTGAGCCGAGGTTGTAGAATGCGACAGCCATTGCTTAATAATAATACTCAGATCTGAATTAATTCGATTCCATTCAGCCAAACACACATTAAAAGATTGAATTATAGGTGCAAATCTATGAATTTTTCATATTATGTGTGTAGAGAGAGAGGGATACACTCACGTGACCAGGGCTGCAGGCGAAGAACTTGGAGCGAGACTGGGAGTTGGAGAGTAAAATTAGGGTTTAATCGAGTCGTACATATCTGGCACGAGGAAATTTGGTTTTTTCTACTCAGCCCCTCGAGTATCGTGATAAATGATAATCAACCCCCTACAGACTGAAGAACGTTAGCCCTTAGTAACATTTTTTTTTTTTTTGGGGCAACGGAAAGCCATTGTTGGCCACAAAGTATTAGTTCAATCAAATCTAGTCACAAATTATGGCTTAGACATAAGAAGATGAAAGCATAGAGGTATAATATGTTCGTCAACATTTAGAACGTGCAATAACTTTTTAATAGGATTGGATTGAGAGTTTCGCTGGTGAGGGATATGCAAGAAGTGCAACAATGAAAGCTTTTTAATGCTCGAATCAACACAAGTTACACAACTGTTTGAATGTACTAGATGTAATTTAACTTCATATGCATAATACAAAATAGAGAGTACATAATTTATGTCTTTAGATAACATCGAGTACATGAACTCACGACTAGTTTATATACTCCTAAAGAAAATCTCGTTACCACTGAACTTTTAAAGTTATTTCCTTATAATCGTTATGTGCTATATGGAATTGAACAAGCTAGGACTTTATATGTAAACGTTGTATTCAGTATCAAAAGCCTTCTAATTATGAGAGGCAACATCTTTCTGATTCGCCTCCTAGATATTAGGGTAGATTTATTTATTTCTTTTTTGTGTTATGAATTAGATCTTCAAACTTGATGTTCCTAATTGGATGAAATAGAGGAAGGGTCGTATTGCCCAAGTCAACAAGTGAAGGAAGTGCACATGAAGAGTCTTTGATGAGTGACAAACAAGGGCCAACCCAATAAAGGAATGGGCTTGTTGAGTAAGGTTGACTTTCGAGCCCAAGAATACGCTTGGAGTTGTCTATCTCATACCAAGGGTTTCCTAAGTTTTGAAAAAGGAGCGCATAAGTTAGGCCATTTTTTTGTAGGAGTGATAACACGCCTTGAACTAACTAAGATCTTTAAAAAAAATTCTTCAATTCTTGTTCTCCACGTTTTCATTCTCGCTCACTTTGTTGCTTACACCTATTTAGAGCTAACTAAGATCTTTAAAAAATTTCAATTGGATCACGACAATCCGTGAGGCAACGAGACAGTATAAAAAAATAAAATAAAATAAAGCTCTACTCTGCCATAAGTCAACAGATTATAACAACTGAAAGTTACCCTGCAACAAATAATCTGTCTTCTTCAACTTCCCCATATTCATCACCAAATACTTAAAAGAAACAGCAGATGCCAATAATGAAACCAAAGAACCCCACCCTAACCAAGAATGATTGATCATAAGAACCTTCCACTCTTCTTTTTCTTAATGCAAACATGTGAAAATGAAATATAAATAAAGCGACGCTTCAAATAAAAGCAAAATCATCCCTTCTTCTTCACTCAAGAAATATTATGAACCAATCAATGGATTTTCCAATCAAAAGCCACCACTCTATATTGAGGATGTGATGGTACCTCTAGTGGGATGGGTACAGAACAAGCAAAATGCCCCCAGAAGTATTCCATTGCCATCCTCTTGTTACTCCACTGATTCCAGTTCTGCCCCGAGTCCCATCCAAATCCGAGAAAAAACAAANTGTGAAAATGAAATATAAATAAAGCGACGCTTCAAATAAAAGCAAAATCATCCCTTCTTCTTCACTCAAGAAATATTATGAACCAATCAATGGATTTTCCAATCAAAAGCCACCACTCTATATTGAGGATGTGATGGTACCTCTTGTGGGATGGGTACAGAACAAGCAAAATGCCCCCAGAAGTATTCCATTGCCATCCTCTTGTTACTCCACTGATTCCAGTTCTGCCCCGAGTCCCATCCAAATCCGAGAAAAAACAAACGTTGCAAAAGAAATTTTACCGAGGAAGGATGAAATTTACGAATAGGAAGCTCATACCAGTTCTTGTTTTCATTCTATTGATTGCTTCAATCCTCCGACTTCTCAAACTCACAATGATAACTTCATCTTCGTCTCTGCCTCCATCTGGATCACCTCTTTTTCGTCTGCAGAAGTGTTCGTTCTCTTCATCAAATTGCAGGAATAACACCGGTATTATTTCTGAAAAGGAAAATCGATTTCTCTTGGATCTTGTTTCTCGGAGAATTCCCTGCAAACTTCTTGTTTTTGGGCTTGAACCACAATACTTGAGCCTTGCCTCCTTGAATGATGGTGGATTCACCGTCTTCATTGAAGACAATCCCGAGAAAATAAGCACTATGAAAGCTATAAACAAGACTCGAGTTTACAAAGTTGAGTACCAGACTATTGCTGCTGAAGCATTCGAGCTACTCAAGCATGCCAGAGAAAATCCAGATTGTGCACCTAAGTTTCATCTGCCCAAATTGTCAACGTGCAAACTGGCATTAACAAATCTCCCACAAGAAGTTTATAATACAAAGTGGGACGTGGTGGTGGTGGACGGACCACAAGGGGACACACCAGATTCCCCGGGGAGAATGGCGGCCATCTACACTGCTAGTATACTAGCACGAAAAGGAAATGTGACCGACATTTTAGTACATGATATAGATAGAATGATCGAGAAGTGGTTCTCGTGGGAATTCTTGTGTGAAAAGAACTTGGTTTCGTCGAAGGGAAGATTTTGGAATTTTCGAATACTCAGGGAACCTAATGCTACTAAATTTTGCACGATATAAACATACCAATGCCACTTCTCAAACTCCAATATTCACAATTTTTGCTACTTGATAATCTTTTTCTTTCAAGTATCATGACAAGCTCAAGAACTACGACAAATGCTGCAGTCCTTCCTCTATTGCTAGACATACCCAGAAAATTTTGTTGGACATGTGGGTAGTAGATTTTGAATTGTGTTAGTTCTTCCGTAAGAAATATGATCATTTACTCGGATGCTCATCGGGTCAAAGGAAGATGATCGAATAGAGGGACTTTCGAATATATGGCAATCTTAAATGCGTCAACATCAATGGTGAGTGCCATTGGTTAGTCGAGACTTGATTTGTCAGATCTAGAATAATTATATCGACCTTATAAATAGTGGTTCCACTTTTAAATAATGGATAAAAAGTAATACAAGTTCTCACGTTACTTGAAAAAGAAAGAAAAAAAATAAAGGTTGATGGTAATAGGCGTTTTGATGAATGATGAAACATTTGACATATTTAACACTATTAAAAATACACAATTATTATATAAAATTAGATTGTTTAATGAATAAAATTTTATTTTTTTTCTTTCTAATAGAGATTAGAGAGTTATTGTCTAATGTACCTCGCTGGGCGTTCTATAAGAGATCTGCTATTTGGGTAATGTTTTACTTTTTCTTCATAAATATTATAGTTATATATAATATAATCAGCCAAATAATAACAACGGTCGATATGTCCGAGTGGTTAAGGAGACAGACTTGAAATCTGTTGGGCTTCGCCCGCGCAGGTTCGAACCCTGCTGTCGACGAATTTGATTATCTTTTTATTATTTTCCTTCCATTTTTGCTTACTTTATTTTGGGTAAAGAGGGAAAATTACAGAGAGCAAAGTTACTTCATACTTCTATGTGGTTATCACATTTGACTCTCACAAATGAAATAAGGAAGATAGGGTTCAAACCATATTATCCACTTCGAAAATTATTTTATTATTTCATTACAATTTTGCCCATGAAATTTTCTGATTTTATTTTCGTGTACATGTAGTGTCCCGACAAAGAGTTTTCTTTTTTTTTCAAGTCTAATGTACCAAATTTGGCATTAAGGCTCGAGAAGATTTTCATATGTTTTTCTCTTGTTGTCGAAGAAGTTAGATAACCTAACAAATCGTTAGAGTATAACAAGAATAGCTCCATTAAAAAATCGAACACTTAATAATACTCCATCCCAAATATGCATTATCCATTAGATTTTCATTATAAACACTAATTTCGAAATTTATTCACATGTTTGATCGTACTTAAAAATAACTTACCTTTTATGTTTCTTTTTCCCCAAACACGATTTTCAAAATTAAATTTTTACTGACAAAATGTATAGTCTTAAAACTCTCTATTTGAAAAGACAACTTTAAACATAGTCACCAAAATGAAGAAAGGGGAATATCCATGTTTTTTTGGGAGAAAGTAGTGATATGAGAATGAGATTCTTCTATTACAGAAATAAACCAATATTGTACAACCTTACAGAGTGTCAATATCTACATAGAAAGAACATAAATTCCAAGTCCATAGATACAAAATAATATTGAAAGTAAAACTCATAACTAGCCAACCATCCACCTGATCTTTCATCAGGTGAAAAGGAAATGAAAGTCTGCTCAGTGCAAATTCCTCTATCTAGTTACCGGGCTAGCCTCAAGTATGTCAACACACCTAAACCTGCAATTAGTGCTGCCCCGGCTGCCACAGCACTATATGCTGAAGCCCAAGCATCTGACTGAGCATAATCCAGGCTTCCAGAGCTGGAACTTCTCGTCCGATGAGATGATTCCGAATAATCTAAATGCAATTTTAGTCCCTGTTCATGTTCAGCATTAACTAGGTTAGTGATTGTAATTATAATAAAGAATGAGTGGCAAACATACAAGAACGTTGTTATGGATATAAATTAACACCCTTGTTTGAGCTCCATTATCCAAAAATTCATTTTGTTTTGCTTAAACTCATTTTCAACTGCACATTCTATCAATAAAATAATTTAAACTTAAAACTAAAACTTTTTCTTGCTTTTGAGATATTAGAGTTTTTCTTAGCATAGAGCATTCTGCAAGCTTTTCAATGCCCAATAGACCCTCTTAAATTATTCACATCATTTAGATTTTAAGGAAAAAAAAAACTACAAATATATAATGGAAGAACAGAAGAAATACATTTAATACCTTCCAACCGGCCAACCTTGCATGGTCCACAGCTGCTTGAAGATCACTATCCGACGCAAGTACAACTTTGTCATGGTCTTCGTCTTCATACTGCAGAGGTATGATCGTTCCTGAAAAGTTCGCAAGGAGGGAAAAGAAGGGAGGGATTCAACAACAAAACCTACCAGAATCAGTGGAAGGTAGTTACGGTCAATGTCATTCCCCAATCTCTGAATGATAGCAGTAAGGAGGTTTGTCAAGTTTCGTGTATCTGAATCCAAAAACAGCATTCAAAGTCATGATCAAGAAAAACTCTGGTTTTCTAAAATCGAGACAATAGAAGAGTACAAGAATTGGCTAAGTATGAGAATTTTTCCTCAATGGAACTGATAGTTATTCTAAATGATAAACATCCCTCTCTCCTTCAATCACTGTTGAAGACAAGATTAAAGCGATATACACGTGGTCATTGCTTAAGCTTTTAAATCAAGTGGTTCAACATGATACAAGAGCATGCGAAGGTCATGAGTTCAAGTCGTCTCCCATTTAGTGAATTGTGTATATATGCAGCTTTAATGGGAAAAAATTGAACTCCACCTAACTTATGGCATTCTTTATCAGCTTAAACTTTCAAGTAACAAATGCACATTCTTTTCGAGACAACTGCAGTTATGCAATGCAGTACATTGTTTGGCTGACTTAAAAGTTATGTTGTTTGTTTTTGCCAAACACGTTTGTGCCCCTTTTTACAGTCTCTCTTTGGTACAAAATCTTACTTTTAACACAGCAGCGCTATATATACTGAGAAAAAAAGGAAAATATAGCCCTTTTTCTTTAAAAGCTTAACCAGAACGCTGTTAACTGTAATTTAATAATATAAAATAAGCAGCAATCAACTCAAAGTCCACGATGCCCACCGTCCAGAGTTCGGTGTTTACTATGCCTCCTCAAGTAGCAATTCAGATGTAAAACATGCAAAATTATTTACCATATTATTAGAGTCGGACAAGAAGACATACCACAGATGAACCTATACATTCTTCCCTTTCTGTCTTGAATCTTGAAAGCAAATGTATTGGGCATGCTGGATGAAAGATGAGAAACAGATTGACCTGTTTCTGCTCCTTCAGAAGCCAGCTTCAAGGAATCCTCACTGGCATATCATCAATAAATGTAAGAAAAAACCGAGCATTCAAGAGCTAAAGAAAGTACTTTTGGGAGAAGTCTACAACCTCCGTGTCTCTTCCTCATCATCTAGAGTGGAAGCCATCGCAGAATCCCAGAAGTTTTTCTCCATAGAATTGGCAGCCTCGCTGTTCACTCCAGCATTACTTCCCACCTTTACCACCATAAACAAATCAAAACAATCATAAACCTAAACCCAAACTTAATCAAATCATCCCTAAAAGCCACAGCTCTAAATTCTCCCACCATTCCTGTCCATTACTTTAGCTTGTGCCCACCCTCCAGCATCCCAATCCCAAGACTGCCAACTCAAAACCTCCAATAACCCAACCAAATTTTTTAAAAAGAAAATAAGACAAGATGTAAATGAGATAAATGTGGCCTCTCCAATTGCTTAAACTTTTAGATCAAATGGTTTAAAATAGCATTAGAACAGGGCAAATGCCCTAGATTCAAGTCTCACCATTGACCACCCATTCAAATGAAATTGTGCATGTTTTTTAGGCTTCGATGGAAAACAAATGAATGGCCTACGTGAGAGGAAGTGTTGAAAACAAGATTTACATGATATAGACGTGCTCCTCTCTAATAATTTAAGCTTTTAGATCAAGTGGTTCAACAATTTGAAACCAAAATGTTTCCAAAAAAAGGTAATACGCCAAGTATTATATTCGCCAAGTATTATATTCATGTTTTGGCCTCAGAATAATTAAATTTGACTTACTGTGGCTACAGCAGCCTGGGTTACATGAAGCACGTCAACAACAGCAACAACAATTCCATCTGTATCATATCATATGAGTCGCCAGATAACAAATAATAAAATTTAGATAACAATTTCTCATGTCCACTTTGTACTCTCATATATATATATATACATATATATATACCTCTATCAACAACCGGAAGGTGTAAATATTTCCCATCATGCATATTGTGAAGAGCATCGACAATAGATGTATCTACTGTTGCACACGCTGGATTTGGGGTCATCACCTGCAGAATCAACACGTGGAAAGAAAATTTTAGATATCCTTTACTTCTCAGTGCATCCTGAAAAACTAGATGGGAAGAGAAGGTTACCTTCTCCACCAGAGTAGACTCGGGAGGAAGGTCTTGAGCTATGACTCGCATCAACATATCCTTTGAACTGGCAGAGAAATATAAGGAGCATTCTCTTATCTATATCGACACTGAGAAAATCTTCACCATTTATACAATTACTCCTAGGTATTTATATCTTCAACATGAGAGAGAACTCACGTTAAAATTCCTTGCGGTTTGTTTTCTATTGTTACAACAGCAGAGCCTGTCCGGAATTCGAGCATCTTTTTTGCAGCAACTAGTACTGTGTCACTTGGAGCAACTGTTACAATCCTAACAAAGCCATAATAAAGGTAACAGAGTAAGTCATGTAATATTGCTGTTGATCAAGATTAATTTCTAATTGATCAAATGTCACGTACAACTATTCTTATTGGTAAAGATATTACCTACTTTGAGTTCTCAGGAATTATTGTAGATAAGGAGGGCATGAAAATTCGCTCTTTCAGTGTCTCGATGAATATATTAGGACCTATGCAACCGACAGATATAGTGTCTGTTACTTAAACCAACCAAGTTAAGTGTTGAATTGAATATAAATGACTTTTAAAAGTTCACAAAGAAGATGACAAATGATGACACCCATAAAAGCTAGATCTGGAAAGAACATAGAGAGAAACATTATCCACCAACCAGACAGAGATGTCCTCCAGTGTTTCTCAACTCCTTCAACAGCAGCACCAATGGCCTTTCCCTTCTCAGATGCCCTCTCCATGCGAGCAATAGCATCATACAAACATTTTGCTATATCAAGTAAAGCAATAACCTCTCCCTTCTCAACAACAGGTAAATGCCTAAATTTTCCTGTAAGCAAGATATCACGACAATACATGGGAGTTAGAACAAGACTTCTAACAGAGTACTAATATATCTTATTTGCATATAAACAACCTTGTACCATCTTTTGCAAGGCTTCTACAGCGAGAGTGTCAGAAAGCACAAAAACTGGATTCCTCGTCATAACCTTGGAAACAGGTGTTTCCATAAGATTAACCTCACAAGCAATGACTCTGGTAGCTATGTCCTTCAATCACATATGAGAAAAATACAACACAATATATATCTTCAGAAGAAGTTGAAGAAGTCCTTAAATAGAGCAAAATTAATTCTTATATGTTAATTTTAATGAACAAGTGATTCGACAGTACATTATCCGTCAGGATTCCACACAATAATGCATTTGAATCAGTCAGCAACAAAGCATCAACTCTACGAGCAGCCATCCGACGGCTAGCTTCATGAATACTTGTAGTTTCAAGCACTGTCAAGGCTTTGGACAACCGCAATCTCTTCACTGTCCGCTCTCCTGATAGTCCCCTGTTGCAGAAGTTAATAGAAACTGACTGACAATACCATATGTTGTAGACTAGTAGCTGATATTGATTGACAGTGTGTTTTTTGCGCAAACACTTATGCCATTGGTCTAATATATTTATGCATCTACAACGTAGTCGCTCCGAAATTTCTTACACAATACATACATATCTGATCGTTCCAAGTTAATTACTTGAGACATACAAGACTACTGGAAACATCCACAGTTTGCCACAAATAAATTAAGAAAAAAAACACGTAATAGAAACCAACTCAAAGTATGAAACCTTGCGACAGCTTCAATTATTGAAATGTATGTTGAAAAGTTGATAAAAATTGTGTTTTGTATGAAATGTGTGGTTGAGAATGAAATTAAGGAAAAAATAGTTTTAGAAAACGGAGGTGTAAATACTGTCTTGACAAACACGATTAGGGTCATGCATTAAAGCTCTTAGTTGTCTGGCAACAGAGCAATACAAAGAACAACCAAAACATGTATACTGCAAAATATGAATTCGAAAAAAAGAAACAAAAGAAATATATTTGTCAAACGGTGCACTATGCATACATGGAACCAGATGTTGAAAGAGACTTTCGGTGAAGGGCCGAATCACCGATGGTCCCTCCCCCGCCGCTCTCTGCGGCGTCTTTCTTCCTGGAAAGTGAGCTGTTCAATGACATGCTTCTCCTCGACGACAATTTATCCTTCTTGATATATTCCACCACCTTAACCTTCATTCATCAATAAACAAAAACAAATCAATCATAACTCTCGAAATTAACAAAAAAAAAGAGACTCGTTCATCAGTTTAACATAATAAAAACTAATCAATCAATACACTCAGAATTAACCAAAAAAAACTGAGGTTATCAAAGTGCTGAGAAGATTTACCTTGTAAAATGTATATTATAAAATGAAATTAATGAGGCAAAGAGGATTTCTCCCGGGGAAGAGAAAATGCGCGCCAGAGAAATGTGAGGGTGGGGATTTTGCCGTTTGTTTTTTTTCTGAGAATAATGTATTTGTGTACGAAAATAATTTCTAAATTTTAGGAGTGGTAGCCAATAAAGACTGGACACATCATCAAATTTAGTTCGGTCACAGTGCAAGGATGAGGCGTTGAAACATTGAAAAAAAATATGAAATAGTGGACTTCACGACTCTCATTCTTTTTTCTTTTTTCTTTTTATTATTATTATTATGAAACTCTTTTATTAAAACTAGTTAGACGCACGTCCAATGCACGTGCTAGCAACGTAGTTGGCTATTGAATAGCGTAGTTTATAAAAGCTTAATGAAATAAACTTCAACGAGTGATGGTGTTCAAAATGCAAATGTAAAGAAACAACAGATGGATGTATATCAGATAATACAAATCCATAAATTCTCCACATCGCTTCAAGTGGAGAGATCCATCTTGCATTTTGATATCTTGAAATTTCATCAATAGTCACATTTGTATCATTGCTATTTACAGAAAAGCTAATTCAATTTACATGTATTGATG
>CAIGRO010128161.1:0-14019 GCA_903798355.1 Fraxinus baroniana
AAATATGACCGTTATACATCACATAAACATTTAAATTCAAATTTTCTATCTCTTGTGTGGGCCCAATAACAGCTATATTTTTCATTCTCATTTTCAAAAAATGTGGCTCAAACAGGCCCTTATTTTTAAATTTTGAGTTGTAAAGTTTAATGACGAGGGCATTAATGAAATTAAATAACAGGTTAAAAGGCAAAAGAAAATTAAAGCTGACAGTTTTGCCTTTTGCCGTCTGCTTTTGGCGCTCCTCGAGGCTGACCTCGCATTTCTCGTTTTCTTGTTCACACTCGCACCCTTAACACGTCTCTCAGGGTGCTACTGTGTGTGTATGTGTGGAATTTTTGAATGGAGTTTTCAAATCCTCTGCTCGTAAAGTATCGAAACGATCGCCGAAAGCTTCTTGAGTTTCTACTATCGTCGGGCTCGATCAAAGAAATCAAAACTCCGGCGGGCCTCACTACCTCAATTTCGAACATCGATTTCGATTCTCTCAGTATTGATTACGTTCTTGAATGTGTGAAGTCCGGTAATTTAATTTATTTGTGAAGTTATTATTTAGTTTTGATTTTAAACAAGCAGCTTAATATTGTGCAGAAGTATTGAATTTTTGTTCATCTCATAAATTGCCGGTCTCACCACCTCAATTTCTAACATTCATTTCGATTCTCTTAGTATGATTACATCTGGTAATTTAATTTTGTGTGAAGTTAATGTTAAGTTGTAATTCTAAACTAGCAAGCTCAAGTGTTTTAGGTGTAAATTTTGTTTAGCATGTTTAATGATGGTTTAGATGTTACTTGATCGACTCTTTTCTGGAAATTTGTTATTGTCCCCTTTGGTTTTATTTTTGAATGTCGAATGTCCTTTTAGTTGGTGAGTTCTTGCACTTTCTATGTTTATATATTGTCATACAAAGCAAAAAGCTTTTATGTATGTGCATATATATGTGTGTCCGTGAGTGCGTGCCTGTAACTGTGTATGTTTTGATGCTCATTTTGTCGTATTTATCAATTTGCTTGCTGTTTTTCGTCATTTTGGCGGCTTTAGATGATCTTTTGTAACTGATTAGGTGGTTTGCTTGATGTTTCCCTAGCATGGAAGGGATGTTATGATGAATCTTCACTTCCGGCCATGGTAAGTTGTATAGGAAAAGAATATTTCTGGATTTTTTTTTCCTTTGGGGTATCATGATTGTTTAATTGAGCTTAAATTGATATGTAATGTTTACTTGGTTTCCTGTAATTTCTAGTCCCTCTTTTGATTATTCACTGTGTTATATATTCAAATTGTACATAATTTTGTATTTACTACTCATACAGTCTATTAAATACATTTCGCGGGATCCACCACTATTCCTCTTTATAAACCATTAAAAATTTGCCAAACTGAGTCATAGTATCGGCAAGGTATACCGTTTACAGTCGATTATTTTAATAGATTCCTAACCTGTGTTTATCTGGTAAGTATCTTTGAGGGTAGGTTGTGTTAAGTGGAAAATTAACATTAAAGATGCCGTAAACAGGCTGCTAATAGCTGAGCATGAACATCAGTCATTTATCGAGGTTCCATTTTGGAAGATGGGATTGAGAAGAGAAATCTCCAATTCTGTATACCTGTCAAAAATTGTGATGCAGGATCATAAATCATATTATGTTGTATATTAATCTCTAACCGATCTAAAACCTCTTGCGAAAAGTTTAACTCCACTCTGCAGTCTTTTTTCCTATAGGTTTTGGATCACCATTTTGTCTATAACCGCTATCCTATACATGCTTTAGATTTGATTTCTCTATTCGTCTAGGGTATTCCCAATATCTCTTAGGTAGGTGTGAGAATTTGTTTGCAGCAGACAAGAAAGGCTTTCATTTGAAGATATGCCATTAAGGTTACTTTTGTCTGCATTAGATCGGAGAATATTTTGATATACATAAAGTAGGAGGTGATTTGTAGTTAAAATTTAGAGCTGAACTTGGAGTAGTTCAGCCTTTGAATAAATCTCTTAACTTTCAAAGTGAATTAGATATTTCTTGCAAAGACGAGAGCTAACTTCCCTTTGTTATAGAATACACAACATGTGGACATGGGCATATGTATTTCTATATCATATGAGCAAGGGAATGTGCAGAGCATGTGCTTAATTTTCAAGGTCAGATTACCAAGGGTGGTTTTGAAGTTCCATCTTAAAACGTCAACCTCACTTAATGAGTAGCCCATGTCTTATATGTGAATTATCTATTTTATCTACAATTGACGTGGGATTTATTTCTAAACATGTTTCTGCAAGTTGGTGGGTCATTTGGGAACAATAATCGTGAAATCGAATTGCTTGCTTGAGCTTGAGACGAATTGAATTTCTCATTTGATTTGTTGGGCTCTGATACCATGTTGAACCACTTCATTCAAAGCTTAAGTTGCAGTTAAAACCTCATGCATATGACTTAAATATTGTCTTCGATTATCTATATGTTTAAAATATTCACATTTGAAATTTCAAACATTATGCCTCTTAGATGCATCTGATCTTTTTTCCAAATGACCCCGAAAAGGAGCCTAGGAATTTGTGCCTTTTGTCTCCCTAAAATTGCTGGATTTAAAATTTAATCTGTTCCTTCGGCTGGGTTCACTGTTAGTTTGACTTCCTCTCTTTCTGATGAAGACAGTTATTTATTGTCTCTATTTTCTGCAGGTGCACTTGCAATCAGGAGATATTTTTTATCTTCATTCAGATCCAGAGTTGGCTGGATCTCCACCTAGGCGGGCGCCCCCAGTAGTCCATTCCATCCGATCAAATTATCTGGCCAGTGAACAAATACCTTTATCTGGTCCTGAAATTGGGGTGAACTGTCAAGTTAGCGCATCTGCAAATTTAAGTCCCACGCATAATTCAGATATTCTTACAGTAGGATTACCAATGCTGAGAACTGGTATATGTTTTCCTTTATCCTGTTCAACGATGAGCTCCCCCAACCCCACCAGACCAAGATGGAAATAAAAATCACATTGTTAATTTTCATAATGTTTGTGGATTTGATTACACCACCTTTCACTACTCAGGCACAATTCTGATAATCAAACTCTCTCCCGTTGAATTGTAGATTACCGTAGTAGGTAATTTAGCTCCCCAAAAGGCCAAACAATTGTATACTTTCACGTTGTATTGCATGTGCTTTTAAAATATCTAATAAGTCGGCAAATGTGAGGCTGCTCAAAATAAAGATACCAGTCACATATCTGTATAAATTGAGCCTCGTATTTCACTTTATCATAGTGATCACAGCAGAATCATGTAAAAAAAAAAACAATCAATGTTTTTAATGGAAAAAGCACCTCAACGATATAAATAGATTATATTATGAGCAAGACTATTTTTGCAAGAATAGCTTCCATGCTATCCATCTACTTTATAGACACGGGAAGGTGTACTATGCTACGTATCTATCTTTTCATTTTTCTGTTGCTCTTTTCCTTTTGGTTCTTCTTTAACATTACACCATGATATATCCTAAATCCAAGGTAATTCTGAATTGGAATTCCAAATCTTGTTTAAGATGATTGTGAAAGTCGGATAAGTGGATCGACAATCATAGCTATAAGCCTCTAATAGTAGTTCCGGAAAATTACTAGATTTGAAGAATGGATTCTGCAACAGTGTTAATTATGTTAAAATATGTAAATCAGCAAAAGGATTGTAAATAATCTTAAGAATTATCTAAGGTCCAGATAGCTTAATGATTTTAGAGTTTTATATAAATAAAAATCCTTTACAAGTGGAGGATTTTCTTAATATTACGTAAAAATACTATATTGATTCTTAGAATTATACCTTCTACCATCAATGATGTCCTACTGAGCTTGGCCTTCCAAAATATTTTAGTTATATAGATCTCAAAAATCCTATCAAATCCTTGTCCATTTTACCTAACTTTGTTTTTTTTCTTTATTCTTGATTTTAGAACTCTTAAAAAATGTTATGTTTACATAATAAATATGCATGGAAACAATAACGAAAGGTCATAAGAGTCATAACAGGTCAATATTTGTTCAATCTTAACGATCTAAATGAATTTGACATCTTTTGAATTCCACCTTTTGAGTAAACTGATACATAGTTTTAGGGTTTGTGAAGGATTGGTGGATGATGACTTGAGGGAATTCGCTTACGAAGTATTGCTTGCATGTATGCTGTTTTCAGGGTAATCTCTTCCTCCCGTCTCTAGCTTGTGCCTTTGTGCTTGGCAGTCCCCCCAATATATTTACTAGCATGATGTTGGTTTCTGCTCATGTGTGATTGCTTTTACTTGTGTCTTTGACTAGTTTATATATATTGCTTTTCCATTTTACCTCTTTCTTAAGATGTATATTCACGTTTCTCTTTATCTGTTCTTGTTCCTTCATTAATATTTTGCTTCTTGCTCACCCAGCTTTGAAATTCACTTGATTGATGATAAAAGGAGGGAAAAAAGTTCTAGATTTCTTGCTGGCTTGAAAAACAAAAAGGATAAACGACATTTACAGTCTGAGTCTCCAGATAGGCATTTGAAGGTTCTTGAAACGATTCGCTTACAAATGCAGGCGAGTTAGGACATGCCCTTTTTGTGTTCTTTTATTCAGTGATTAATGTCTTGTTGTATGTCTAGTGAGGTTTTACTTCTCCAGTTCATAATCTCTTTTTTATGCTGGTGTATTTTTCTCCCCTTTTCCTTTTCTTCATTAGTTTAAATATTAAGCCCCTGTTTGACCCACATTAAAATTTTCATTCTCATTCTTCTACTCATTTTCAACTACACATTCTTCAATAAAATAATATTTTCCATCACATCAATAACGTTTCCTTCTTTTTCAACCACATACTCTTCATCACATCATTTCAAGAAAACGATTAGTTTAAATATTAAGCCCCTGTTTGACCCACATTAAAATTTTCATTCTCATTCTTCTACTCATTTTCAACCACACATTCTTCAATAAAATAATATTTTCTATCACATCAATAACTTTTTCTTCTTTTTCAACCACACATGCTCCATCAATCTACTAATGAAGAAAAGGTTATTCCAAAATAATGTGGCTCAAACACGCCCTAATAGTTATACCATACTTTACTAAAGTACAAACTATAATGCTATGTGGCATAAGGCATCAATTTTTGCTCTCTCTCTCTCTCTCTCTCTCTCTCTCACTTTTTAAGATGGTTAAAGGTTAAGTTTCGTCCCAGTATGTAATATGCATTATTGTCACCATATAATGGGTTCAGTTATTGAACCTTGAAAGGGTAAATTTGCTCTAAAGATCTAGAAAAATTTGTCATTGAAATATTTGCTTCAGAAACCACATCTTTTCATTGATAGTGTATATGGGTGCCTTCTACAGTAATGACAGATGTGATATCTAAAGTCGTTTGTGGGTGAAGCACTGTGAATGATATGCCAGCTTAAGTTTCTTCTAGAATTACAGTTAAAAGTGTAGAAGAATGGAAACAGGAACTATCTAGCTGTTCTAATACTCTTTATTACAGCTATTTGAGTTCATAAAATCAAAATTTCATAATAAAAAAACTTGATTGTGAACTCAGAGCAAGATGTATGGTTTAACGATAGTTTCTCTTTTCATTGAAAAGTTTTAATTTGGGATAAGAAACATATATTCTAGACTTTGAAAGATAATCAATCAATCAAGTACTCTGGCTGGACCATGAAGATAGGTACCCACAGTTGGTCAGTGCCAAGGGTTTCAGCTTCACTCAATGTTCTAGTCTGAAGCATATTAATTGGAAATTAATTTTGTTGGATTCTTATTTGGTTATTTAGGCTGGAATCTTGTGTGACACTGAAACTTGTGTCCCGATATTGGTTGATAAGTATTGAAGTTCCAGCATTAAGTTGCAACTTGGATGAGTTGGCTTGGTACTTGTGAAATATAGGCTCAGGTACTGTGCTTTAGAATAAAGGTTCATTTTGGGGCAAGTAGATTATGATAAAATGGGTAAACTTTGTAGAGTCTCATTCTAAAGGAAAACAAGATGTACCTTGAGTTCTATTGGTTATTCAGGGATTTACAAGGAGCAAAATGTCCAATGTTCCATTTTTTAATCAATCTCATCAGATTCTCGCTATTTTATAACGGAAATATTCACACTATTATTTTGTTCAGATTTATTGTTTGATTGACTGATGCTAAAAAGTAGCGTGACCATGTGAGATATTCATAAAATTTGTCCATATTGCTGGCAAATTCTATATGAGAAGCATATTTCTCCTTCCATCCAACTTTCACAGATGCGTATTTTTTTTTTTTGTATGGCTTGAGTTAATTTTTGTTGTTATCATCTTGTCAAGATTTTTAGTTTCTAAAAAACATTCTCCTTATTAAAACTCTCTTAGAATTTTTCAGATGAAATCTCACTTGATATTTTCTTACCTTTAGTTAAAGATTACAGCGTTATAACATTTATTCATATGATAATAAGTAACTGACTTCATCTTTTTCTTTAGGTTTCAGAATCGACGGATAAACTTGTTAAGCGAAGGTTGACTCAGTTTACTTTAGGGAAGCCTCGGGGACAACTAGATGTTCCACAACTCTCGTTGGTGCTGTTGACTGGCATATCAAAATCCGATTTTCCGAGTGAGAAATCATATATTCACTGGAAGAATAGACAAGTAATTTATTGTTACTTTTGCTTTATACATTTCCTTTTAGTTTTTGGGGCAATTTATTTTTGTTTGAATTCTATTTAAATTATTTGTTGTTTTCGATGGGCTGATATTTATGCCATCTTATAGTTAAGAACAAAGAGAGTTCCTTCATCTTTTTGTCAATTTTATACCTATGAGAATGATTTTTATGCTTGATGTAAGGGGAAAAAACTCATAAAGAATTTTGTATACACTAGGTAGATTTAGCTCCTGTGAGGAGTTCTGAAATTAAATGAGAAAGAAAATTATTACGTGAGGTATTATGCCTGAAAGGAAGGTACACAAAAGTTGTAGTTAATAGTTTGAACTGTACGTGTGTATATGAAATGGATTACTTGTATTTATGCAAAACTACTAGGTATTTTCTAAATAATTTACTTTTAAATCTGTTGAACTTTCAACCTCCAAAACATCTTCCGTTTCATTTGCCTTGTATTTAGTATCGAAATTCACAGATGATTGAAGTGTTTCAGCTAGTAACCATCTTTCAACGGTGTTATTATAGGCAAATATTATAGAAGAACTACTTTTTTCTGATTATAAGAAGAATGAAAAGCAGATAATTGAAACCTCGCTTGCAAAAGTTCGAGACTCAAAGGTATCTCTTTCCTGTTTGCCAGGTTTGATAACCTAATAACAAATTTTGACTGATTAGACTACTTGAATTTTTATGTGATCTAGGAATGGGATGTGAAGATGTCTCCTTCTGAACGCAGTGAAGTCCTATTAACCATCAGACAAGTTGCTCTGATGTTCTCATCAATGCCTGCACGTTTTGGCATTGAAGGAGAAACTTACTATTGGACTACTGGTTATCATTTGAACATTAGACTTTATGAGAAGTTACTCTTTGGTGTATTTGACATTCTCGAGGATGGACAGCTTGTAGAGGTGTTTATGTTTTCTTAACTGCATTTATATGAACAAATTTCAAGCAATACAAAAAGATGAGTATTTATATCTCGAAGTTTTGATGGTAGTTATTTGGGTTCTGTATCAGGAAGCGGATGAAATTCTAAACTTTGTGAAGTTGACCTGGTCTATGTTGGGTATTACACTTAGACTGCATCATGCATTATTTGCGTGGGTGCTGTTTCAGCAGGTATACATTGCGTGTGGCAGTTTTAATTGCAATTTAGTGTGTTAATACTCAATAATTTCACGTAATTGCAAAGACGTCTCTGGCCTAAGTCTTTGTCTCGTGTCATTTTAATAAGAGGACGTATTAGACTTAATATAGGTCCATTAGGAGCATTTGAGGATGATGTAGAAACATGTTTGAATCCAGTGCTTTTGGTTTTTACTACATGTGGGCTCAGATCTTGCTAAACTGAAGGTTGTGTTTGTTTGCCCTGCTTTAGAAGAAAATTTTGATAATTGTGTTTTTGATGGAAGCACTTCCCCATTTGCTTTTCTAAAAATGTTCCTGAAAAATGGGCAGACAATCAGGTCTGTCTTGTCTTGTAACGACTGGATCCAATACATGTTAGGAACCAGAAAATGAAATGAGACAGCATTCCCAACTTAATGTCTACAATATTTTGATGACCATATTCTAAATATTTGTATATTTTATGTTGATAAAACATCTCAGACCCTTGCGAATTTGAAATGATTAAATTCATGCTATAATTCAATAGATTTCTAGATGTACAAGGTCAATTGCTTTTCTGGAAATGTAGCTTCCTTCTTGTTGGCAGTGTGAGACGCTTTCTTTGTGAATTTGGAGTTATTTTATGGTTTATGACATCTCTCTTAATTTTAAGTTTTTCTTTTAAAAGAAATAGCTCATTTTCGCACTCTATTATTATTCTTAACCCTTTCCTTACCTCCTTTTTACCTGCCTGGAATGATGTGTTCTGGTTTAGCCCATTTATATTATGACTATATTCAGATTTCTCTTTATAGGTGCTGTGACTCAACTCATGTTGTACGTACAGTGCAAGTTGTTATATTATTTCTAATGCATTTTCTTCATGATGGAAGTTTACTGCAACAGAAGAGGTGACACTATTGGACTATGCAATTCTTGAAGTTGAGAAAGTTCTATCTGCTAAAGTTAGTGACGAGAAGGAAGTGGCTTACACGAAGAGTTTGCTATGTTTCACTGGCCGTAATGAATGTGATATTAGATTGAATTTGCTGCAGTCTATTTTTGGGTCTATTAGTTCATGGTGTGACAACAAATTGCAGGATTATCACCTGCATTTTAGTCAGGTTACCTTCCATGTTTGACTGACTGCAATACATGTTTGGTTTCTAAATTTGTAATCTGAGAGTAGCTGTTAATTAGTGAACCTGCTATAAAGATTTCATGACTGAAGAAATCTTCACTTTTCAGAAACCTTTGTGTTTTGAGAGGGTGATGACAATGGGATTGTCCGTTGGGATTCAAGATTTTGATTCACATGGAAATATCCAGGTAGCGTTACTGTAGATGAATATTTTCATTTGGTAGTCTTCTCTTTGGGTTATAAAAGGATAAATTCCATGGCTAACTGTTGAAACTTGACTAAATACTGATATTTAGAAATCTTCAATGTTTTAAGGTGGTAAGCTGAAAAGTTGGATTTTGTGTCAGGCTTTTGATTCTATCAGTCTCCTTCCCATTTGGCATCCTTTTTTTTTTTTTGCTGATTATCATATTTGTAATATTGCTAGTATGAGTTTCTGCAAATTTTCTTAATATTTGTTGAATTTAGCAATATTAAAGTCTTCCATTGAGTACTAGAGATTCATCTGGAAATTCTCTTAAATTATCATCTGATTGCTACACTCTCGTGCTTGCAGTTTACAGAATCTCATCCTTCTAATGAAGTTGTTGCTGAAAAGGTTAGAATGTATGTTGAGACGTCTTTGGCAGCTGCATGTGAGAGGGTAGGCCACTTTAAAAGTTTGGACCTTGTAATTCTCATGTGATTTATAAATCTTATCACATGTGATGGTTAATAACAATTCGTAACGACATTGACATCCAACCTGTCTGATCTCAGGTCACTAATACCACTAGTTTTGGGTCTACCAAAAATATGATACATCCTCTGTCTACGCTTGCAAGTGAACTGAGATTGATTGCTGAAAAGGCTCTCTCTATATTTTTCCCAGTTCTCTGTCAATGGTATCCCGAATGTACTATGGTCTCAGCCAAAAGACTGCACCAGTTTTATGGTGAAAAGCTGGTCTGGTTTGAGTGAAAATCTATATATGTCTTCTCTAGCTCTTTTCAGTTGGTTATATACTGATTCAAGTTCATTCTATTTTCTCTTCAGAAACCTTTCCTCAAGGATGTGACATGCCTTACTGAGGATGTGAAGAAAGTGCTTCCTGCAGCAGATGCATTGGAGCATTGCCTTATTAAGCTTTATTCTTCTTCTTGTAAAGAAAAAGAGTTGCACTTTTTGTATGGCCAAGAATTTGACCATTACCAGGTTCGGATATTTTTGGAACTGGGTAACATTCTCTTATGCTTTACTCCTATTGTCAATGGACTGGATTTATTATGAACTTATTGATCTTGGGCCTCAGAAATGTTACCTCTTTCTGCTGTTCTATTTTTCACCAAGAATCCCTTTTAACAACTCACAAAAAACAGACACACTAGTGTCGATATTGCCTGTTCCTGCTTACAGCTACAGCTTGCTGTTTGCATGAAAGCAGGGTATTTAGTTTCCAGCTCTATTATGAACTTTATGTGTTAAAGTTGATGAATTTTATAAATTTTTATTAAATCGAACTCAATTCAAGAAGTTCATCAATCATGATATAAGAGCATTTTAGTTGGCATTTTTTTTTCTGAATATTATTCATTGTTTCTTTATTTTTCAATTTTAGCTGCAGTGGTGTAAGCATAGTTGTTAAAAGTACCTAGATTCACATCTAAGAGAAACATCTCAAAAGCACCGGGCGGCTCAAAGTTTTCAGAATGCAAGAAAACTTCTGTTTATTAAATTTGCTGTCAAGTTCTTCTTTAAGATTGTTAAGCGGTGATGATTTTTTGAATGCTAAAATTGGGCAAACATCCAAAGTAAGGCATAATTTTTTGTGCAACTGTAATTCAACAATGGAAAATGTTGAACAGTGAAAGTTTTTGAATCATGTAACTGCTACCCCTTATTGCTTCACCTTGTTCATGACCTGTTCTTGATATGCTGTCTGTTCATTCTCCTTGGCTCCTCTCCTCAGATTGCCGAAATTTCCAGGTCAATAATTCTTGACTGGGTAGTTGCTCAGCATGAACGAATCCTGGAATGGACTGGACGTGCTTTTGACCTCGAGGTTTGTCTGAAACATAGAATTCTGCTACCTGCAGTTGTGACATGCTATGTTCTAGCAAATTCTCAAAATATATTCCGACATGGTTAGGAGTTTTGCTTCTAGGTCTCTTTACAGTTTGTCACAGAAAACCTTAAAACATAGAGCAGTAGTGTTTGGAACCTATGTGATCGTTATGGTTTCATGAATCGTGATGAGCAGATGTTACATGGTTCAGCTGTTTTGACATGCTATATATTTCTTCAAGGGTTCAATAATCTATAAACATATTTTAGCTTACTATTCATTTATGTTGCCATTTTACAGGACTGGGAACCTTTATCTTCTCAGCAAAAACAAGCAGCTTCAGCAGTTGAAGTGTTCCGGATCATAGAGGAGGTATGTGTAACTGCTATAATACAACTTATGCTTTCAGCATTATAAATGTTAATGAGGTATAAGTTCAATAAAGGCTGTTGATTAGACACACTATTAGCAATGATTCCTATTGCACTAGAGACCCATCAATCGATTAATTGTCTTTCTATTCATTATTTTGTTTCCTGCATTCTCAAACAAGTATCACATGTGATTAGGTGATTCTGGGGGTTGTCTCGGAGTTGCACAAGTGTCACACTTCTCATACTATTCCAAATGCATTACACTCCATAGGAGTTTCTGAAAGCTCTGAACAATATTCCACTCGTATTGTTTCTTATGATGTTCCCAATTTCGATCATTATCTGTAGCAAACGGAGTGATGAATTCTGAGCTTCAAGAGGGTAGATTCAAGTTGAACCCTTGTCACTTCTTTAAACAATAGCAATAGATGTCTTACGGAGTCAAGTGGAGCTGTGGAGGGGATGAAGGCGGCTTCCTTGGAAGAATTTGAAATATTAAAGGATAGGGTGCCTATCAACCAATCGGGAGCTTTTAGCATCATAGAGAGCGATTTTTCCAACAAGCCAGGGTTTTGCTTCACAAACGCATTAAGAAGGCATCAATGTTTCTCAGCAACCCTAGTAAACATGACAGAACCATCAAATCTTCTGTAAGAGTCCACACTACATTGGTATACGGTGGAATTAGAGTCCCAACACTCTCTTTCACCTCTCTTGCTTTCGCTTCAATCAAGTTTTGGAATCCCCCGACTTCAATAATAGGGGAACTCAAATCTTTTATCCTCTCCATGGATAAAGAATCCATATCAGTAGTTGCAGTTTTCAATTCTTTATGTTTATGCAATTCTTTGGCATTCAGATAGCAGAGAAGATCAACGAAACTTTTATTTTTTGCATGCCTTCTATGGTCCTCATCTCCCTTCTTATCCATTCCTTCCATAAAACTTTCCACTACCCTATCATTGTCTTTCCATGTATGGTTCTTTTTATTATTGCTTTTATCAATCTTATCTGATCTATGCCTCGTACTCCGGCTTGGTGAATCATCCCTTGTTGACTCTCTGGCATCTGAATTTCTATCTTGTCTTTCAACTGTCTCATTAGCCTTTCTAATTACAGTCTCCTCGGACTTGGAAGCATCTAGACATGTCGCATTTCATCTTCTGCAACTCCAGATTCTGTCTCGGAGTAGTGTTGATTATCACTGCATGCCAACTCTCTAGCTGCCCTATCATCCCTACACTTGCGGCACCAAGATTTGCACCCGTAGTGTATGCCTTTGTTTTTCCAGTACCATCAGTTTCTGCATTGGCAAGAATATTACCGCATTCAACAGCTTCTTCCTTTATACCACCATGTTGAACAGCAAGTGTCCCAATCGAAAGTTTGCTTGAAATTGATAGCTTATGTGAACAGTTTTCTTTTGACTCAAGCTTACCAGAACTCTGGATCTCATCATCTGAGGCATAACTAGCAAGACCAAGTACATCCCCAGCAGCAACAGACTTTTCACTAGCATTCTCAGACACATTTCCCTTCGTCTTAGTCGGAATCAAAACCTTTGCAAAGGCCTTGGTTGTTGAACCAGCTGGTGTAGATGGTAATACTTTGTGATTTGATGAGTCAATGTTGTGGTCAACTTCAACTGTGAGACCATTTTCATTCAGAACTTTGGTTGCAATTTCTTCAATAAGTCCATCAGTAACCTTCAAAAGCACTTTGGTTAGAACACACTTTATTTCCTGGTTAATAGCAGCAGATCTAGCAGCCTCCACATCCACATCCACATCCACCTCATCCTCATCCTCATTTTCAGTTGATCTTGAAGAACCAATGCTTTTGCTATCTTCTTGATCTCCCCTCCTAGAAGATTTTTCACCACTTTCTTCTTTCATGGATTGGGAATCCTCTTTAGGGACTCTGGGACATAACTGGGGACGGAAGCTTTATTCTTAATTATTTCCTCCCTAAGCCAATTAGGTATCGAAGCCTTTCTAGGCCGCTCAGAAACATTGGAAACACCAAACGCATCCCCATTAAAAGTTACTGTAGGATGAAGTGCAAACCTTGTGCCAACACCAAAAGATGCACCTATTATTATGCCTGTAGGCTGAAAAGTTGCTTCAGTTGGAAACATTGGTGTAGAACGTCCAGATGCTGGAGAAAGCACAACCATTGAATGGTCAACCTCTGAAGCAGCAAGACCCCAAGCGTAGTTTGAAGTTATAGTTGCAACAGGATCCACAGCTCTTGCAGGACCTCCAGAAAATTGAGCATGGGGTTGCAAATGTGGGTCTTGATTACGATTAAAATGAGGTGTAAAATTCAAAGGTTGATCGCTTAAATCAGTTGCAGATTTTGTCTGCTGGCCACCAAGTGAATAATGAGGTTTCTCCATTCATCCGGACCTAACAGCTGCCAGTGGTAGTGGTTGAACATACATCTGTGAAACTAAGGCAACCGGACCTCTCCATTTATATTGCGAGCCTCTTTACCTTCGATTTCTTTGTGATTGAAAATTTTAATTTCTTCCTCTCCTGTCGGATATTTATGAACTTCAACTTGTTCATCGGAGTGCGGCTCGATCTTGGGATTTTCTATTGTAATTTCACCGGAGCGTTTTTCTCCCTTGCCTTTACTTTCATTGTCGACTTTCATGTATAGAGATCAACAAG